>OY720442.1:25713773-25803662 GCA_963082915.1 Dolichopus griseipennis | reverse complement strand
ATTAACCGAGGGAGTGCGAATTTTATTTTGGTAAAAGTATCAAAAATTTAATTAAAATAAAATTTATTGAAAAATAAGTCCAGGACATTGGGGATAGCATTGCTATTCTTCCCCGTAGGCCTTGTGGTCCTTTGTGCATCCTACTTTCAATACTTTCTATAAATTTATAAGTAATATTATGTATATTTTTCTATATTTTTATTTATAACTGGTCACCATGGGGATTTCAATTAAAAAAATTCATGACCCACACGGGAATAAACCCTCGCACCCTTACTTAGCCAAATGCCAACCCACTAACCCACCGAATCCTCTAATATCCCCTAGTTAATAAATTAAAAAAAGTATTGGAAGTGGGATATACATCAGATAGCAAAACCTATGTTTTAAGATGTTATATGCTTTCTCCAAATCAAACAACCACAACTACAAGACATTTAAAAAAAATTGAAAAAATGTGCCTACATCTTTTCACTCTCAAGGTCTTTCCCTCCGGCTGTTTACAAAACTTTTACACCTTTTGAAATAAAATAATCCAATTTAAATTATCTATATATCGTAGAAAGTACTAAAAAGCTCTAGTCCCCTTAATTCTAAAAATGCATATAATTAAATTGTTATAGCACAAGTTCTATGAAGTAAATCTTTACTCTGAAATGAACGCCAAACGACAGTCCCTTTCACGAGCTTCATAAATATATAGTGTTGCCATTTCGCATTTAAATTTACCGTTATGATACTAAATATTAATAAAATTTTTTAATTCATCTAAATGATTAAAGCTAGAATCTTAAAATTAAAAGTATAAAACTGAAAAGTCTTCAGGTAAAGTAAACAGAAAAAAAATCTTTAAAGTTTTAAAAAATTAATTAAAATCAATCAAATAATTTTTGGTATATATGTTTATATGTAATATAAAATAATTCCATTGCGCTGTTCATAACAATATCGGTTTTATTATTTATGCACCTGATATCACAGTAGTATTTTCACACACGATAAATTATTAGTTTGGCATACTTAAGAAAAGTAAATAATACCATTATTGCAAATTAATATTTTGGTATTAATTATAGTAAATGTGGTAAAAATACCATTGTTACCATATATGTAATATTCATTTACAAAGTTATATTCAATGCTCATATAATAATAAAATAAAGCAAATATGAAAAATTAATTATTATTTTTGTATGAATATTTGTGAAGAATTTTTTTAATTAATTTTTAATTATTATAAAAAAAGTACATATATTTATATATATATATATATATATATATAGATATGTATACACACATATATATTTAATTAAATATATATTATTAATTTCTTATAATAGTCCACGTTTTTTTTGAAACGATTAAAAAATGAATAATAATAAATAAATTATTATTTAATGCAAATTAAAGTTTGTTTTTTTACTTTACATATTGTTTAGTATGTAATTTTATACAATATATAAATACAATATATATTTTTACTTTGTTTATTACATATTATATTGTTATATGCAAAATAAATCCAGTTATACAATGGTTTGTTTTTCTTTTTTAAAAATAATATTATACTTAATACTGTATGATATTGTATTCGCACTTTGAGGTTATGTAAGGGCATGGTAAAAGTATTAGATATTGAATAATAAAGGATTTATATGTAATTGTTAACATTTTCTTTGGTTTACTTTTACTTTTTTAATTTGACATTAACATTGCAGTTCATGTAAAGGTGATAAGATTTTGACATTATTTCATTGCATATTGCATTTACCCGAATAAATGTTAGAGAATTTATATCGGAGACCATTTTATTTTTATCCCTTTTCTGATCTTTTATGGCTTATAGGGAATTTTTCTATTCATTTAGATCGTTGATTACTCGGTTGTAGATATTGTATAAGATTATGAATACACAAATATTTGTACGCCATCTATTATTTTACACAAGAGTTATATATATTTTTTATATAAGCTTTTTTATATTACGATATAATTATACAATTTTACGATATTGTTTTTATTAGATATGATCTAACTAGGGTTTGAACCTGAGACCTTTCATTTAAAAGGCCGGTTTCTTAATCACTACAATATTGGTCAGATATGTCGAAGGGGAGCGGGAGAGAAAATTTAGTTTAAGAAAATCTCGTTTTTTATTGAAAAATCTCGCTTTTTAAGAAAATCTCTTTTTTAATTGAAAAATCTCGTTTTTATGGATTTTTGAGTTGGATACAAGACCAGAATTATCAGCTTTTTCCAGAATATAAAAAAAGGGATTTTCTAAAAACAAAATTTTCTAAAACGAGATTTTCTAAAAACGAGATTTTTTAAAACGAAGTTTATTAAACCGAGATTTCAGACCCAACTCATGTCGAAGATCTTATATATATTTAGAGATCAGAATTATTTATAATTAGAACATATTCGTTAATCGAATAATCGATTATAATATGATTTATTCATATTGAAGCTTGAAACTTTCGCCATAATTTCTGTTAACCCTTTTAATAGAGCAATTGACTTAGACTAAGCTTTAGTTAATAATTACTTTTACCAAGTCGTTGATTACAACTGTGCCTTTTGTATAAGATTATGAATCCAAAAATGCTAAGTTTTGGGCACCATATTAATTATATATATATTTCCTTATTTTATATTATATGTTTTATAGTTATTTTTTATTGGATCTAAATGGACCGGGATTTATTTCAGAGATTTAAATTTGACAGATCAGCGTTTTAATAATCATGCCATTGCTCAGATAAAAAACATACGATAGAATAATTTAACATTAATAATAAAAAGAAGGTATCTGAGTTTAATAGTACAATTAAATATTAATAACTGGGGCCTTGGTGGTGCAGTGGGTAAGCATTTGGCTTATTAACCGAGGGGGTCCGGGTTCGATTCCCGGTCAGGTCATACAATATTTAATTAAAAAAAAAAAAATAATTGAAAAATAATTTTTCTTTACGAATCCCCATGGTGACCAAATATAATATAAATATACAAATATATAAAATATAAACAAAATAAATAATATAGTAGTTATAAATAAATAGAAAGTATTTAATGAGGGGTGCACAACGGGCCGCAAGGCCTAGATGTAAGGGAGACTTGCTCCCCCCCCCCCCTCCCCTCTAAACAACAACAACAAATATTAATAACTGGTTTTTTTTTGTGATATTGAAGATTTATAAAATTAGATCCGACAAAATTAACTAAATTTATTATTAATTCGTAAAATAAAACCTAACTAATCAAAAAAATTAGAAAATCTATAAATTAATTAAAACAATAATAATTTCTTAATGGATTTTTAAAATTAATTTTGATAAGTGTAAATCAAAATTTGATTTCTCAAATTTCTATATAAATTAATTAATATTATTTTATATTTCAATTGGGCATTGATCATTTTAATGTCAAAATCATTCTATTATATTGTCGAGTATAGTAATAATATTTTATTTTTTACCTATCTACCTATCCTATTTTTTACCTGTTGAAATTATACTATGGATTTTAGTATCTTAAAGCGTGCGGTTCAATTAAATAGTTTTTTTTGCATTAGGTTAGAATTAAATCTTTTTTTAAATACTATTCTTTCACATATCTAAAAACCAATTTTGTTACCTGCAGTTTAATTGATTTCAAATACCTTTAAAAAATATTAAAACATACCAAATGTAATTTACTTATATAAAACTCCAATAAATGTGTAGAGTACCACAATAAGAAAGAAATAAAGAAAATTGTTAAACAATTCCCTTAAGAATTTGAAATAAACAGTAATTAAATATACCGTATATTTCTATAATAAATGAATTTTTAATTAGAATTGACGATGAAGTATCTACAGATACTGGATTATAATTCTATTAAAATTAATTATTTCTTCATTAAAACTATATATTTCTTAAGATTGATTTTTTATTTATTTTATTTAATACTCCGAATGGCGAATATAATTAACGCTAACAGAATATTTACTGTAATTTTTATACTTGATCCAGTGTCTAAATTGTACTTTAATATCATACTTGTGTTCTGTTTTTTTTTTTTTTGCTTAATTCTATTAAATAATATACAGTTTGATTAAATTATGTAATTCACCATTTAAAATTTTCTTTTCTAATCAAGATTTTCACAGTAATTGTTGTATTAATTCTATACATTATAATATGAAAACATTTTATTTCAAATTTTATTTTATTTTCATTTTATATAGTTATTTCCTGATTTCAAATCAATAATCATTGGTGATTCTGTTCTTAAGATACCAACTAGAAGAATGTATACTAGAATGGACAAAATGCATATATAAAAGAAATAATATAATATTTTTCTTTACACTTCGCATATTTAATTGTAATTTAATTTTGATTTAATACAATTTATAGAATAGATTTTGTACAGTTTGCAGTTTCATCATAAATCTTCAACATTAAGATATTTGTATATCAGAATTTATTATGGACCATGATGAGGTAATATAAAGAGTAGCTTTAAGTATTCGAAATCATATATCTATAGATATAATAAAACAAACACACGGTCAGAATTTTTAAAATTAGAAAATAATTTCAAGTTGTTTTTATTTATAAATATTTTGTTTTACATTCTTTTTTAATTTTTTTCCATATTTTTCAATTTTCCAATTTAACATGTTATATGTTTAGATACATGTTATATGCTTGTATATTGGTAAATACCAGGTAAGTTGGAAAATTTGCCGTTATAGTAGAAGTTGTATGATGACCTCAATTGAATCGCGGAAAAAATAATATAGAAGAAATTAAAATTAGAGCAAATCTATCTATAGATATTAGAATGTATATATTGATTATATTATATATGATATTCTATATGTTGAAAGATATTTCAAATAATATATTTTTTTAATAGTTTACATGCAGAGATAATTGTTAATTTATAAGTAAATTATTAAAACGAAGTGTTTCAAACTGTCCTTAATTAAAAAATGTTAAAACAAAAAATGAAAATCTGTTTTTTGGAAATCAGTTAAGTTCAATTTATTTTAAAAATTAAATTTGAATTTTAGTTCAAATGAGAGTTTAACACAAAAACAAGTATTAGCTATTGTAGTAGTTTGTTACTTATGTTCTTCACAAATCGGGATTTTTTATTTTTTAAAGTTTTTAATCTATATTTTATGCAAAAAAATATCAAAAGGTCTTCTTGAAATAATTACAGAAAAAAAGCTCCAATTTGTTAAATTTATGTCCAAACAACATGTTTAGTAGTTTAAAAAGAGAATGGTTTTCTTTAACAGTTTTCTTTTGGATTCTTCAATTATTAATCATTATGAAAATTTAATTTAAAAATTTTTATTTTAAATTAAAAAACTACAATTTATGTCCAATATTCATAATTCAAACGATTTAAAAATTTTTAATCAAATACATAGTTTAAAAAAAAAATTGAAAGTAAAAAACCATCAATATGCGAATACTGACAGTTTTCATTTTGATCTAATTTTAAATTTAAAACATATTAATATTTTAATGAAAATTATTACATTAATACATAAAATAATTTTAATTGATGGGTAGGCTTAGTACATCCCATAAATTCATATGTACGATAATAATTAAGTTTTTTACGCTCTATAAATATTAAAGAAAATTTTTAGTACAAGTATATGAAAAGTACTACTATTCATTGCGTGTTAACTATAAATAATTTAATTAAAGAAAGTTTTTACAATTAATACTTCCTTCAAACATATGAAAAAAAAAATTAATTCCGTATAATACTTGAATATAATCAAAATATTTAAACAGTATACTGTAATAATTAAATATTGAATAATTTCTGAAATATTATGTAATTAAAGTTTATTTTGCTTGTTTTTGTTTTTTAAATTTTTAAAATTATTCGGTTGATTAAATATTGCACCTTACTTAATTAGCCAAAGAAAAATTTTTTGATATATCCATTTTGCATTTAGTGTAAAATAAGTTACTTTAAAGTTAAAAATAATTATTTGCTGATATATATATTTCCGATGTTGATTTTTCATTTTGGATCTAATAGAATAAAAAAAAAAACTTCGAAAAGGAGACAAATTTTTTAAGAAGACATTTTCAAATTTTTATCAAGACAAAACACTAAATTTCTTTAATTATTTCTTTTACAAAGTATATTTAAAATACACCTTATTAACCTAAATGATAACATTTCTAAAACAAAAGACTTAAGTGGGAAACTTTTGTTTCATGTATAAAAATAAAGAAAACTTTCTATTCAAAATTCAACACTTTAGGAAACTCTTGTTTATTTTAAAAAAACGTACTCTTATCTATTTTTAAAGAAAAACTTTAAATTATTAACTGGATTATTTTAAATCATAAATTTGCAATGTATCGTCATTGCAAAGAGTTGAAAATAATACTTAACATAATGAAACAAGAGATGAATTAAAAAAAGATTATTTACTTTTTAATTTCAAATTTAATCGGGCATACAAAATTTTCCAGCTAAATAAAATTATATTAGATTTTTTAATATCATATAGTTGCAAGTTGCAATAGCAAGGTTGTCTATAAGCATTACAGTTGTATAAACAGTTCTTATTATTTATTTAACAGTTTTAAATTTATGCGTACATGAATGTGCAAAGATATTGAAAAATATTGAAAGTTTTAGACTTGTATAGCGTGTAAAAAAAAACTCTAATCAAATTCCTATTTTTAACTGGTTACTTTCAAAATATTCTAATCATATTGCTTTTTCTAACTGGTGACATTCAAAATATTGATAGAATTTTATTAAGGTGCTCAAAATCGGATATCGGATATTTTATAGTGACAAGTGTAAATATTAACAAATTGTAAGATGAATAAGTTGTTAATTTTTAATATACTTAAATATCTTTTTAAATCATCACATGTAATTTCAAATATGAATTGAAAAAAATGTTTACTTTTTCGAATATTTTATTTTTATTAATTTAAATACCGTTTTATGTTGAAGAAAGGGATCATAATTTCGAATTGAAGAGCAAGTAGTATAACACTTTAACAATAAAATACCAACTCAATATTTTGAAATTAGTAAAGGAAACCTTTTTGAATGATATAAATATAATTATCTTGCTTTATATCTTAATACTACAATAACTAGGCCTAATTATCTCAAGAACCGATATTAAATATTGAACTTCCCTTTCGGAAGAATTTTGTTCGTATTAGTTCCTTAAATACCAAAAGTAAATTAACCCATTATATTTTATTAATAGAAAAAATGATTATAACCTATCACGGCAACACTTATTTATCATAAATAAAATAAAATATGAAATTCAATATCAATTGATCGTTTAAAATGTCAAATTCAATTTATATTTTGATAAGATAATTCAAAACAAAGTGGTTAAACGAGCTAGTTAACGCATATAATTTTTTTTAAATTTCCAATTTAAAATTAAAAACTAAAAATAGATTCGATATAAATGTTATTCAATTAAATTGGCGTCAGGTATTTCTTTCAGGTAAATATTCTGTCAAAACAAGATATTATACTATTAGAAATGGTAAAATATCATATTGATTTATAAAAATTAGTGTAATTAATTTTGTTTTATAATTAACTGTATATAGTTTAATATATCAATGAAAGAGAAATTAAATATATTTATTATTAATTTATGCTATTGAAATTTAAATATACAAAAATTTATAATTTAATTTTGAAGTAAACATAAAATCAGACTCCGTAAGAAAATTTTAGAGTATGGTTTTTTTTCAACTTTACTGAATTGTGGTGATTATAGAGGATATCAAAGAATATAACTAATTATTTCCAATAATTAACCTAGTTATAATAAACAATTAAGTAAAGCTTAGAAATCAATTCTATCACAATTTGGTATTAAAGAAATTGTTTAAAGAAATTAAACAACTTATGCATTCACTTAAGATTTTCTAACGGAAAACAAGGAGGGCAACAGATGCTCATCCCTACACAGTTGAGCTAATCAGATGGCGTAACACGGCTTATGAAAATTCGTTTGTCATGCGCTCATCATGTCTATGGAACCATATTCCACCAAATGTATCCCCCAAAGTTAATAATGTATATGCATACGATTTAGCTAAATTTAAAAAGAACATTAACATCTTTCTTCTAAATATCTCATCCAATTTTGCCCATCCCCCATAACCCAGAATCCCAAATAACTTCCACCATAATCGCAAATCCTTTCATATCCCCAACCCTTTAGCCAAACTGTACATTTGTATCACAAGTTCCCTGCTAAAGTTTGGCTCAAAAATCATACACTACCCAAAGAAACACCTCACAGTTTCAATGACCGGCTTTCGAGCTTTGCTTTCCCTCGTAAAAAAACAAAAATGATGAGCTAATTCAAGGAATTTTCAACTGGCCATATATTTTATTATCAATTAATTGGTGTTTATTAATTAACTAGTTTAAGTGATTATTCACATTTTACATTAATATTAATATTTTTTTATCTGGATTAAATTTTCTGTCTGGTCTCACTGAGGAGTCTTAGAGATTTAATATAGGACGAAACAACTTCTACTTCGGTTTTAAAAATTTAAAAACCATTAAAAAACCAAATATAATTTAAATATAAAAATATATAACTCAACAAAATTAAATAATATTATACTTATAAATTGAAAGAACGAATAGAAAGAGGGATGCACAACAGGCCGCAAAGTGTTAGGATGACACATGACACATTAGAAAGACAATAAAAACAATTTGAAAAATTTAATTTCTAAAAATTATATTTTTTTAAAAAACTGATATCTTGAATCAAATGAAATTAATGATGTACTTAATGTACTTTATTTGTGGATTTTAACAAGTGTTCTTTCAACTCGCAGACCATTTCTGTAATATTTTATACATAGGGTTTTGTGCGTTGAAAGCATTTTAGAATTCGTCAAGATTAAATGTTCAATCTTGTCTCACTGAAAAATCCCAAAGGCTGATCAAAAGGCGAAACAACTGCCACTTTAATTTAATATTATTACTAAAACTAATTCAACATTAATTGATCCTGAAAAGACTGAAATGCTCTTTCAATATCCAAGGAAATTTCAATGTAAATAAAATATTATAATTTATCGTAATAAATATACATATTGTCCGAAAGTTTAACATTTAACACAGAGATAAATTACTGTAATTGTAATTAATCTTAAATAAAAATATTTAAGTTTTTCACAATTGTATCTAATAGATCTTTTATGAAAACTTTTAAATATTTCTTGCATATTCCATATTGCTTTCTAATTTTATTTAAAACAAAAAATCTTACCACGGTTTTTTTTAAAAACTTCTCGTAAAATTGTTATTCAATAGTTAAAAATATTTAAAAATGTTAAGATACACCGTTTCGGTAAATCGAAAGATATGTATTAAATTTTGTTTAACATGTAAACTAATAGTTCTCATGCAGGCTATTTGTGGTAATATACATATTTGTTGTTACAAATATATTTATGATGTTTTGTATTGCAACAGCATCTAACATTGAAGTCACGAATATGAAGGTTTAGATTCACTTTTGTGTTAAGACGTGTTAAATAGTGGAAATTTTTATTACATTATGTATGTTTGCCGTTTTTTTACAAGTTGATATATGATATTTGAACATCTATTTCTTGAGTTCGGAAAATTGTTTCCGTAATTCAAATTAGAAAAATTTGATATTAGGATTTTTTTCAGACGAATTTGTATACGTGTATAATTATTTGTAAGAATTTTATGATAGATTAGAGTTCATAAAAATTCTATAATATATATTACACTTAGTATGTTATTTTTGTTTTTTTGTATTCTATAGTTTCATTAATTACGATTATTATAATATATAAATATGTATATATATATATATATATACTATAAATATTTATAACTTAAAAATATAAACTTGAATTTAAAAAAAAAAAAATGTTGCTTAAGATTAAGTTAAGAATTAAGTGTAGGTTGATATACATTAAATAAGGAAATATATTAGTTAAATAATTTATTATTATTAATATTAATAGTCTTTAAAGGTAGGTAGAAATTTTAACAAATTATTCTACAGATACTTTGTTGAAAGTCAGGACTTTCAATGGATTAAAAAATTTATCTGGTTTGTAGGAAGACATACAATTTTATAAAAAAAAAGTTTTATTAAAGATAGATTTCAGAGTAACTGTTTTTTTTTTTAAATATCAATTTAGTTTCAAACTAAATATTTATATTAATTACTAATCTTCTATACTTTTATTGGTCGGTGATGGTAAATTGTTATTAATCAGAACCAATTTATTATTAATTAAGGTATATTCTAAGGTATTTATAGACTAATATAATTGTTTTTGATATATTATTTAATATTAGTTCAAAACCAATTATTTAGATTAATATTTAAATACAGACTCTTACTAATGAAATATTAGTATTAATTTGTAAAAAATAATGATAACTTCTGCTAATAATTTAATTTCTATTATGTTATAAAGGTAATTTTAATAACTTTTTAATGTATCTTTTTTGCAGTACATTATGTTTATCTAAAATTCCATTAATAAATTGAAAAAAAGAAAGAATAAATTCTATATAAGACTATATTAAAATAAATTAACTATTTTATGGTAGGTAGTCATTTAAGAAATTAGAAATGGAATTAGGTTATAAATTTAATTTTTATTATAAAATGTAATCATGTTTAATGATAGTTTTATATATCAATTAATTATTAGATGGCGCAAAATTTTATGATATTTACAAATAAAAAATAAAAATAAGTCTTTAATTAGAGCAAAGAGTAAAAGTCTTTAAATTAACTATTCTAGTTATTTTATATAGTGTTTATAATTTTTAATGACTTCAAATTAATAAAAAAAATATTTATAAATAAAAAAGTTTTAATTTATTTCTTAAATTCATTTTATTTAGTTTATTATTAATTTGAACTTGAATTGAGTGTAACTATACTTTTTTTTTAATTCTAAAAATTTAACTGACTTAAATAAAATCAAGAAAATAATGTAGCTTTCTCTATTAGCTGAAGTACTTTAAGGGCTTAAGTTTTAAAAATAATTAAAATATAAAAAGAAAATATGAAATTCAAATAAAATAAAAATTACAACATTTATATTCTTCATTTTTTACATCAGTAAGCACACAACTTACAATAAAAAATGGTTGTAAAATAATCAGTTAAATTCTTGCATTCTAAGAATTAATGTTTTTTTAAGAAACAAATTATTATTTTATTTTTTCAGATAAAAAAGAAACTTAATTTATTTTAGCCTAATTTTAAAATAAACCTCTAAAATTAACCCTACCTAAGACTTAAACTTAACAAATAATCAATAATTTTATCATTTTTTTTAAGTGAAAACTATATATTATTTGTTTATTTATTTATAAGGCCATTTTGAATAAATATTATTTATTTTAAAAGTATTATTTCTTTTCAATGGATTGCATACTTTTAGGATCAATTTTTTTTATTTAATTCGGTTTTAAAGAAAACTTTTTAATATTAACAACTCAAGTTAAACTTAAGTTAAAAGGGTTGTTTTAGTTTAATAAAATGCAATTAACATAATTTTCACAATAATTTTAAGTAATATTTTATTATGTAAGATTATTAATAAATTATATTGATTTATTTGGCGATATATAAATACAATTATAGGAGCAGATCTCAAGCTATGGTAGCGTTAATATTCATATACAATAATTAATTAACTATAATTATTAAGAGGCTGTATCATATTATTTTAATAATAATTATCAATTTATAAAGTTTATTGTTCTAGAATCTAGATTAATCCACCTTTTGGCCAGATAAATACCACCTTTTGGCTTTACCTCTTTAAATCCAGAAAGATGGATTAATCTAGATTCTAGAACAATAAACCTTGTAAATTAAAATGGGCTTTACAAACTCAGAATAATAAAAATTTTTGTAAATTTATAAAATTATAAAAATAAAAAATAAAATTAATAATCATTAAACTTAATTTAACGATATGCTAGGGTTGGCCTGGGTCAAGACATAGCAGAGTTGTTGTTACATATTTGGTACCTATGGTATTTTAAAATATAACAAATAAATATTATTCAAAACTATGTCAAATGCTTTAATTATTATTCTTAAATAAATAATAAATAAAATAATCAATTAAAAGTAAAATAAAATCTTATATTTAAAAAAAATTACCATTTTATATTTAAAAGTTTCATTAAGATAGACAGATTTATTTACCAAAATCAATATGAATTTCACTTAATTTTAATAACTTTTCATTATAAATATTAATTCATAACAAATACTAAATATTGATTGATTTTGTTTTTTTTTTTTTGTTGTATTATTATTATTATTAAAATTATGTCAATATAAACAGTTAAAATATTATTTAAAAAAAAAAAAATGTCAATTTAATATTATGTATTTTATTATACAGAAATTCATAATATCCATTTTCTCATTTCCGACAAAGTTAAACCACAAAAAAAAAAAAATTAACAAATAAAAAGTTTAATCGAATGTTTAAAAAAAAAGTATAATGTTCATTAAATAATTATTCATAAAAAAACAAACAACACCATTTTACACTTAAAACCGTTATTTGGTTACACTTCAATTAAAATGAAAAATATAATAAAAAACAAAATAATTTAAAATATCTACGCTTTTTGTTTGTAATCCAAATTTATTTAGCAAATAGTTGGAACTTGGAAGTAGATAAAAGGGAAGTCAATATATAATTTTTGGCACACAAAATTTACTTTTTTTTTTTTTTTTATAATTTTTTTAATTAAAGTTTCAACTTTTATTTAATATTAAATGTTATAAAATTTTAATTTTAATTATTTAATTTTTAATTTTTTTTTTTATTTTTGAATTAAATATTTTATTTAATTTTCAAAAATTTTAATTAAATTATAATTAAATCACTGAGAAAATTCAAAAAAGATATTTTGAAATAAGTATTGAAACAACATTGCAATTTTAATGCGTTTAGCGTTTTTTTTTTTCTAATTTCGTTATAATTGTTGATTGTGTTTATTTAAACGTCGAAATGTGTTTTAATTAAATTGTGAACTGTTATACACAAATATTAACAAATCGGAATCGCAACTTATAATTTCACTACCACTTTATTAATTTTTTTTATAACAAATTACCGTTATTTTGTTTTTTTATTTTTAAATATATTAATATTAAAATATTTTAATTACCGTTAGTTTTTTTTTTTTTAATTAAGAATCAAAGATATTGAAATGAAATATTTTTTTAATTAGTTCAATTTATTTCATAATTAAAAGACAAAAAACTACCGAAAGTTTTAATAATAAAAAGTTTTTCAATTTTTATTTGCAATGCCGCTTAATCTTTAAAATTACCATCCGATAGTTTCAAATAATTCTCGATAACTGATTCCATTGAATATAATAAGCAACTAAAAATGCTCGCAAAAAAAAAAAACATAACTAAAGAAAAAACAAAAATATAAAAATATTTATCCAACAGGTACAACACCACTTCGGTTGAAAAAAAAACAAGACAAGAAAATAAAGCTAAAAAAAAAACCGTTGGTTAATGATGGACATAAGAAGCGCATAATATATAACATTTAATGATAGCGATGAAAAATATGGAAGCGTAAATGAAAGAAAAATAATAATAACAACAAAATTAGATTTTGAATTGAACGAACATATCTACTATACCTACCGTTGTTTAAGAGACCAAAACAAAAAAAATATAAAAATAAAAAATTCAAATATAATTATTATTCTTAGTATATTTAATAAAAATAATGATTATTACTATATTTATACATAGTCATATTGATGATAATGATGAATGATGTGATGTTGATTGTTGAGGAAAAAAAGTAAAGGAAAAATAGTTATTATAATAAAAAAAGTTAATGAAAATCACTTACATTTAGTATATAAGTGTACGTAACTGTATGAAAAATTATGATTTGGTATTTATTTAATTGTTCTTTAATTTTTGTTTTTTTTTTTTAAATTAATTTTGGATTTAATATAAAAGTTCGAATTTATATTTTCTGAATTAATATGTGTATTAAGTTTTAATTTATAATAAATCCCTAATCTTGCATGGTTGAAGAACTTTAAATGATTGATTGCAGGCATCATATAATGTTTAAGGAGTTTAAAAATACGATTAAATGACATATGGTTGCAGAGCTTATGTATGCAGCGCAAGTTAAAAAGAACTTTAAAAGTGTGATCGCAGTCATCAAATAATGTTTTAGAAGTTGAAAAATAAAAGATTGAATGACACATGGATGCAGAATTTATGAATGCAGCGCAGGTTAAAGAGAACTTTAAAAAAATGATCGCAGGCATCAAATAATGTTTCAGGAGTTCAAAAATAAATGATTACATTACACATGGCTGCAGAACTTATGCATGCATGCAGCGCAGGTTAAAAAGAACTTTAAAAATGTGACCACAGGCATCAAATAATGTTTCAAGAGTTCAAAAATAAGATTGCATGATGGTTAAACAAAATTGTGATTAGATTATGACATTTATGCCTTATTAAGTAAAATATCGATATCTTTGGTTTAAGAACAATTTCTTAGTGTCATTTATAATTTTTTAGTTAAATTTTGACGTTTGATTTTTTTTAATATGACTTTAGAAAATGTCAAAAGTATTTAATGAAGACTTGTCAGTCACTTTGCTTTCCAGTATATGTTCTTCATTTTTGTTATACAAATATTTATAGGTTCCTAAACAGAGATGTACAAAAATATTTGATTAGGGGTTGGGTAAAACTTTTAAAAAAAAATTAGAACGAGATATAACAATTTATTACTTAACTTTTGAATAACTTTTATTTATAAATTAGTAAATTCAATTTTTATCAAATTCATAATTTGTCCTGTACCCAAAGTAGTCTGTAAACGTGGTCAATAATAATTATAACTTTTTTTTTGCTTTTTTTTGTATCTATGGTATGTTTTTAATAATAGTTTTTCCTATATATATATGTATATAAAATCTGGGATATTTTATACATCCAGATAAATAGTTCTTTAATATGAATTTCTGGATTTTAATTAAATATAATTTTTTTTTTTAGTTTTCTATAAAATATGTTATATTTATATATACATATATGCCAACTGTATACAGAAAAAAAAAACCTACACATACTAAAGCAATTAAATTTAGAGCAAACAATTATTACTGTGAATCAATAATACCAGTAGCAAATTTTTAATATGTTTTTAATAATTTTCTTTTAAAATTTTTTATTCCATCATAAAAAAAATAAAAATAAGAACAAAAAAAAATGAAAATCGTTGCGTATAGCCGTACGTTTATTTAATCTTTAATAAATAAATATAGTGATTATACAGAAGATTTGTAACGGTGTAATTACAGCTGTTATATATTTTTTTGTAAGATGTTTGTATATTTGTATATTGTATTAATGAAATGACATTTTACAAAAAAAAAAATCAAGTGGGAGTTTTAAATTCTTTGTAATAATTATAAGTGTGGTAAATTGCTAATGTGGTAGGTATAGCGGTAGTGTGAATCTGATGAATTTATAATAAATATTTAAAGAAGAATTGATTCTATCTTGAAAGACGAAAAGTTTGTACATATTGTGGAAAATATCAATAAATTAAATGTTATAAATGAAAATTATTTTAAAACGATATTATAATATTGTAAAAGACGAAAAAAGTATCTTTTGAATGAAAATTTGTTTTTTGTAAGAATGAAGTGAAACCAACTTTAATAATAAGATCGATCGGTATCTGAAGATAGGAAGTAAATCAAAATATCCAATATGAATAAATATATAAATATAATAAAAGCCAAATTGCTGCCGATTAGCCTGACTTTTTGTTAATTAATCTCTGTTAATTAATTTTGTCTTTAATCTGTAAATTTTTAGGCTGTAGGGTTTAATACAGATCCGTTTTTATTTAGATATTTATTTTGTAAATGCGAATAAATTCATTAAACATTATTTTTTTCACTTAGGATTTTTATTTATTCTTATTGATTCAAAATAACTAAATTAGATTTTTACACTTACAACTGTCGTACGACTGGCTTTCTTCCTAGTAAATTGATAAACGATCAATTATTTTATATATATATATTTATATATATCAAAAAATGTTATATTTTTAATCGGACAATTAAAGTCAATTTAACGAAGCAATTTTGTTTATATTTTGAAGATAGTTTTTGTATCTGAAAATTAATTTATGAATAAAGTTGAAAACATATTTAAAAAATTGCCTAATATGTTTTGTAGGGTTTTTAATATATAATTTGCATATTAAGAAAGATAAAGAAGGTATTAAAATAATTTTCAAATTTTGTTTAAATTTTCCTATTTTATTTGTCTATAAATCTATCGGTTTTTTCATTTTTAATAAATTTATCGGTAATCTTATTTACAATAATGATATAAGAACATATCAATTATAGAAAATTGAAGATATGTGGCAAGGTTGTAAATGAGCGGACTCAAATGCCAAACTCAACTCATAGTTCAACTCAAATGATGAATCCACACATACACATTTATTTCTTTCGGCTTATAAATGACAAAAAGTACTATTTACATAATATATAAAAAATTGTTAAAAAAAAATTTTTTTTAATAACAAAAATAAACAAATCAACAATTTATTAAAAACATAAATATTTAAAATAATAAAAACTCTATATAAAAACTCGATATGTATAACTAATAATTTTAACCTATAAACTAAAATAATTAAATTTATTCAATTTTTGTTCTTAATAATATAGTGAAACATAATGATCTGAAATTAGATAACCACAGTTATTTTTCAATTACATAAGAAAACGACTTCTCATTAGTATATCAGACCAAAAGTACCTATATTATGGTTCTGCGTTTATATGAAATAAAAGTTGCTTTTCAAAGTTGGTATCATTCAAATGGCATCTCCTTGGAGTTAGAACTAATTTACCAATGCTGAATAACCTTTCCACAGAGGCACCACTTGGCAGAGCCGTATTATATTCTATAAAATTATTTTTTATAGAAAGAAAACGCTTACTTTGAAATTTGAGCTTTTTACAACCCTGATATGTGGTTTGTGTGAAAAGCAATATAGTTTAATTTAGAACTCTTAATGTGTAATGTTTTATTGAGATAGAAGTAAATCAAATTTATCAAGAAAATGTACTTCTATAATATTGAATATTAAAAACCGGGTGCCGCTACAATAAGGTACGTTAAGTTACGAGTAAATGGATGTTTGAGCACCAACTTAATCATTAATACAATGCATGAAATATTTTAAATATTTAACTTCTCAAACTGTTATTAAACTTTATATATCTGGAACTTTAAATATTAAAATTGAATATCTATATTTAACAAATCATTTTAAACCAAAAAAAAAAACAAAAATACCAGACCAAAATTTCAGATGAATGTTTCTTGAGGACTAAATGATATTGTGAACATTATATTAAATCAAATATTTTAATTACTTTATAAATGTTAAATTTTTGTTTATTACCCTTATGTAAAATAAAATTGTGGAAAACTAATAGACTTTTCATTCAACAGGTTCCGGTTCGATTCCTAATAAAAGGTAAAAAATTTCTATCTAATTTGCGGAATCGACTCAGCCAGCATTCGCCATTGGGCTCAAATTAATGGCATAACCAATAATTAATAATTATATATCTTAAATAAAAAATGCTTTTTATTATTTTTTTAATAAAAATGCTATATAAAAAAAAAACAAAATTTAAATAAATAATTTAATTAAATAATATTATCTCACAGATATAGAAATACCTTATAATCCTATATAAAATTATTACAATATATATTAAAAATATAATTGTATCTATTAAATATATAAGAGGTTTCCACATATTATAAGGTCTAGTACTATCTCATGTTTAAATAAATTATATGTGGAATTCATTAATTCTAATAATAAGAATATAATATGTCCCTTCTACTCCAACAAATTCCTTTAATTTAAATCTATAATTTTATTTAAATTTGCAGTTATTTTAAAAAATATCTACGAAATAATTTATAATTCCTATTTAAGAACACCTAAAGCATTTACTTAATTTTGATATAAAAAAAATTAAAACCTTGATTTTGAGTTACAGAACCCAAAACAAGAAGGCTCAATCTGCCACAGCAAGTAGGATATAATTTTTAATATTCATATAATTGCCATAATTATTAAAAAAATATTACAAATTAAAATGTAATATAATTTCTAATAAATTCTAATAAATTTCAATTTGTCAGCAATTAAAAAAATATAAATTAAGGTATTAAAATACAATATAATGATTAATTAAAATAATTCTTCCATGTACATTACATTAAAATCTTAAGATATTATCCAAAGAATTTCTTAACTCATTATAAGATATAAAAACTAATTAGCAGTTTTATTATTATAATTTTCAACACTCACTTTATTACTGAGTATTTCAAAAAAACTTTTAATGTACTTTTAATTTTACAAAAACCCATACAAGATAAATTTATGTGTGCCACAACTTAAGAGTATATAAGAGTATACAATTTAAGAGTAGTTCATATAATATTTGCTCCTAATTTTTTTTTTTTAAGTTTTGAAAGTAATATTTTACATAACATAATTTTATTTCATAAAAAAAGTCATAAACAAGCAAAATAATAAAGAAAATGAAATTTTAAATTGTAGTTTTATTTGCTTTTTCTTGCATTTTATTTATAAATGACCATTTCTATTTTGAAAATATACAGCCTTGACCTATAGAATCTATGAAATAAAATTAGAAATTATGTTACAAAAAAAAAAATGCATTTTTAGCAGAATTTGGTCCCAAAATGTACCAAAACATTAATCATTTCGAAATTTGTGTCATTCTTAGGTGTTTTTTTTTTTATTTCCGTGAATACATATAAGGCCACGGGTATATTAAAATTACTCCGCCGTTTGTAACGCATCGATTTGTACGGGCTAGATGTAGTGTCAAGGGTACGTATCGGATCAGCATCGATATACGAAATCGATCTATCTATGTGTGTCTGAATGTCTGTCTGTCTGTCAGCACAATATCTCAAAAGCTAAAGGAGCCAGAATTTCGAAACGTAAACAAAGAAATTTTTAGGCAATTTGCAGATTCCCTATTGTTTTTGGTTAAAATCGGACGAAGGCTTCGGGAAGCTGCCATACAAATTTTTTGAACTTATATGAATAATTTCAAAACTAATTACTAAAAGAAACTAAATGTAGTTAAACTATTGATCGCTTCATGATGTAGTCGTTAGGGCGTCGGACTTTCAATCAAAACGTCTCGGTTCAAATTCAGGTCGGGTCATATATTTTTTTTATAAATTCATCTGCTTTTTTTTATTTATTTGCTTTGTAATTAAATATAATTATTTTTTATATGGGAGTTCTTATTTTTTTAATAAATTATAATAGGTATCTAAAAGTTGACAAGGGCAACTATAATTTTTCTCGTTTTTTTGAGACTCTTCACGATGTTGTGCAAATTATTTGTATACTATATATACTAACACTTGTTTTACCAATTTTAAATGCTGTATTAATAAATTTTTAAACTTTTTTTAGGTCATCTATGATTAAAAAAATGATTTAAAATACTAAAAAGAAATCATTCTAACATTCTATATTTATCCAAAATCATATATACGAGTGTATATATATGAAAAACCAGAATTTCTTTAAAAACTTTAGTTCTAAAAGATGATAATAATTGAGGACAAATCTCTTTTTTTTGTTTTTTCATAGAATTGAGGTCACATAAATTTTGTATTATAGGACTTGGTAATATTCTAAGCACAGACATCAAAATCAACAAATTTATTGTGTTTTTATATGAATTTCTTGAAAAATAACAAAAAAAAACTTGAAAAATTGATTTGGTATTAAAATACGTATACTGTATATAGTATAGAATAATAATATATATAGCGATCCTTTTTGTTAAGCACCAAAGGCAAGGCAAGTCAAGAATTAGAATTGCAGACAGTATTAATGGAAATTGTTATTAGCTGTTCTTTGCTTGTTGCTTGTTTTATGTGAAGATAAAATTTGAAGCTGGGAAGGAAATTGAATAAAAAAAATTTCAATTGGAGATGAAATGATGAAAGGAAGGTGAAGAAAAGTATTACAAATAAGATTTTATTCTTTCACAAGAATTGAATTTGTTATTTTTTTTTATTTATCCGGTATTTTGATGAAAGAAAAGCATGTGAATACGACAAATGTCAAATAATTGAAGTTTTGTGAATTGGCTTAAAAGCCTGTCAATACCATATGTAAATGGTAGAACAGGGGTTATAGTATATTCGTGTTATTACAATTGATCTTAATGAATTCCACATACGATTTAAACATGAGATAGTACTACGCTTTATAACATGTAGAAAAATCTTATAGAAACTGTCTGGGTTAAATGTTCAGTCTGATACCACTGAGGAATTCTACAGACACAACAAAGGACGAAAGTACTTTTGCTTTGTTTGGTAATAAATTATAAAATATAGAATGTGTTTGAAAGAGACATTAATAGAATAAAGATTAGACAAAGAAAAAAAAGCTGAAATTGTAGAAATGCTCAGTCCACTACAGAACTAACTGCTATTACAAGAATAACCTATTATTAAATTTCTGTCAAAGTTCTTTTTATTAGCGTTTAATTAAAAATTTATTATACAAAACTTTAATAACACTATTTATTTAAGATAAAATTACTCGTTATTGTGTTAATAGTTTCCAACATGACTTTTAAAAGATTTCAATACAAAATGTTTGTATTTATCAGTTAGACGTTAATCTTTTTGAAATTTGAGTTTTGCAATCTGCTGTGAGTCACTTTAAATGTAATTAAATTGACTCTAAAGTTCGTCAAGTTAAAAAAACTTTCTGTATAAATTTGTAGCTTTTTATTTGTGTATAAACATTTATTTAATAAATTTTTTCGTAAAATATTCGCAGAAAACCAAAAAATTACCCTTGAGAAGTTCCCGTTTGGGGTTACTCGATTTTATCCAAAAGTTTATCAATTTATGATATTAACACCAAAACCATGATGTTTGCAAACATTTGGCTTAGGCTTACACACAGACGGACATCACAAAATTGGGTTTTTGCGCACCAGAGCAGTGCATATTTGCAAAAATCTCATTATCAATTTGCAATAAGTATTATTGACACTCTCAAAAACTACGTGTATAAAATTAGACTGAAATAAAATGGAATAACTTCATAACGTTGATTGGGATTGTTTTGTATAGAGTTCATTTCCATTAAACTTGTTCTGTCAGGAAACATTTTTTTTTTTCGTTTTTTTAAAATTATAATATTTAAAAAGTTTTAGTTCTATCTAATCTTAAGTATAATATTTTCAATCTTGTTAATTTAGGTCAATAGTGATATTGACTTCCACCACAAATTAGTATAAGAAAAATAAAACAGAAGAAAATAATAAAATTTAAAATAAAAATCAAAAAGAAATTATTTTTTTTTTAATATATGGTCATATCTAATATAGGATATTTTTGCAAATCATTGCAAAAGCCCTAAAGAAAAATATCTTTTCACTTAATATATGCTTTTTTATTTATGTTAGATGTGCAATTTATGTCAGAATTTTAATTTTAAGGGCATCAGGACAAACTTTTTTGCATCTAACTGTAAATTAAAGTTCTCAGCTATGTTCGAAATAATATTCTAAAAAAAGTTCTTCGTTAATTGATGACAACACAAAAACAGGGGATTAATCAATATAAAATTATACGGCGAGCAGGTATTAAAAATTACTAGACTCACCATTGGACATCCAAATGATTACTAATAACT
Source organism: Dolichopus griseipennis (assembly GCA_963082915.1). NCBI lineage: Eukaryota > Metazoa > Arthropoda > Insecta > Diptera > Dolichopodidae > Dolichopus > Dolichopus griseipennis. The sequence goes on along the minus strand of OY720442.1, from coordinate 25,781,751 downwards.
TTCACACAAATTACCAAAAAAATTAAGGACTCTATCGGAATTAATTACACATTTAGTTTGGTTTTAAAAATCCAATTTGATTGTATACTTGTTTCCAGCAGTTTGACTAATTCAATACTTAAATAAATAGTTAAAATTAAAAGTCCACAATCATGTTTATACAGATTCACTAAGTTAGGCTTATTATTAAGCTTACTTACTTATTTACTGGATCCTAGAATCTCTGGTAGGGCGGTTAGGTTACAACTAAAAGGAGTTGCTAGACGACCCTTAGCAATTCCTTTTAGCTGTAACCACCCTTTGCCTTGCGCTTCTGCCTCTTTCAAAACAGTATTTCTCCATGTTTTTCTTGGTATACCCACTCGTCGTCCGTCTTGTGAATTCCACTCAAAACAAGGTATGTCCAATCCATCGCCATTTTCTCTTTCGCATCTCGACTTCAATCATCTTTTGCCGTATAGAAGTACTGATTTGACGTTTGTTTCAAATATTTTTTAAATTGGTATGCAGGGTGTACTATTTTGCGTGCCATATAAAATATTTTTTAAATTGGTATGCAGGGCGTACTATTTTACTGCCATATGTTTGAGAGTGTTCCAAAGGCAGCTCTAGCTTTATTTATTCTGCTGTCAACATCAACTTCCGTTCCCCCATTTGATGTCAGCATGCTTCCTAAATAATTGAACTGCTCCACTTCCTCAATTTAACTATTAAGCTACTATTTTTAATATTAAATAGCTCTTAAGTTAAATAACTCTTATAATTTATAAGATTTACCTTTATTCAAGCATGCACAAAAGTTTTCAAAATACCGTAAGAGCACTTTAATAATAAATACGCCACAATAAATTAATGAACCTCATGACTTTTCTTTTCGTTTTCATTTCGAAATCTTTCCCAAAAGTTTATGTAAAATTCCGAAATATATATTCTAAATGAAAAATGATTTTCATAATACCTTTTAATATTTTTTGAATCATTATAATTAACATTACATTGCACCTAAATTAAATTAAAAAAAAAAAAAAAAAAAACCAGTAAAAAATTATAAAAATGCAAAGTAACCAAAATGATTGGATGCTACTGCCGTTTAATGTACGAGTATATGCATAAAAACTACAAAAAAAACTAAACAAAGATCAACAAGATAAAAAAAAATAAGAAAAACAAAAAAAAGCAAAAAAAAACTATTGAAAATTGAGTCCATCTCATAAGTGAACGAAACATCTATTGGCTTTACTGTATATAACAATTATCTAGTAGGTTATGTAAGTGGGCTAATAAGAATTTTATTTTTGTCATATACAAATGAATTTTATAGAATATCAAGTATCAACCGTTATATCATTTCGAAATTATGTTTTTATTTTTTTTTTTATTTTTTACTTTTCGATGAAAATATCTAGGTTGCAATTTTGTTGCATTTCCATTTTTTTTTTTTAGAAATTATTAAATAGGTTTTAAATTTTTTAACCAATTTATGAATTGACAGTTTATTTTATTTGTTGTTTTTCTTTTTTTTTTGACAGAAAAATAGAATAGAAAACTTTATAAAGAAAAAAAAAAAATCCAGATTATAACTCTAGACATTTATTTTCTTTTCATTGAACCTAATTATAACAAGATGCAAGTATTTAATATATTATTAATAAAATACTAGTATTAAATGCGTTATTAGTTAAAAAAAAAGATTAATTGTATTAGATTGAAATTAGTTCATCACAGCAAGATTAAGAAAAAAAACTGTTAAATGTAATTTTGTGTATTTTTAGTGCATAGACAGAGAAGTAGAATTTTTTGACATAATTAAATTGATTCAAATACAAATATTTGGTTTCAAGTTAATTTTATTTTGTTTTTTTAACTTTAATTAAATTTAAAACAAAAATTTTGGTTATTATTTATAGGTTAATATGTTACTAGATTATACAAAAAAAATGTATGTACATATATTTATTATTTTGATTTTATAACCTCATTTTTTTGTGGATTCAAATTTTTAGGTGATCTTAGAAAGAAAATTTGGAGAATAATGTTTAATGTTTTTGATTACATAAAATTACAGAAAGAATATCAATACTAATAACAGTAGGTAGTGGGTAGTAGTAGAATTCGAAAATATTTAAAACTCGTAGTTGTGTATACACTTCTTTCAATTTAATAAGCTTAAGGGTTTGGTTGCCGCTAGACATTTAAATGCAATGTTATGTTAAAGCTAAAAAACCTACTTGTATTACCAAGCTTCTAAGTACTGGTTTACCAACTTGTACCAGTACTTGGAAGCTTGTAGAATTTCATATTTAAAATTTTATTATATTTTTAAAAATCTTAAAAGATATGAGCGTTTTTTTTTGTAAAAATGAGGATGCTTCTCTATTTATTTATTTATTTGTAGTACCAGACAATAGTAAATATTGCGTGATAATATTAATCCTTGGCCGATTTGACATTTTGACTTATTATTAAATTATTGTAATATACACTATATCTTTTTATTAGATATGATCCGACCAGGGTTTGAATCCGAGTCCTTTCAATTGAAGAGCCGCCACTTTACCACTGAGCTATTGATCAGATAGGATGTTTCTATACTTTGGTAAATCTTCTGTTTAATTAAAATTACAAACTATATACAAACTTATTTTATTCATCCAATAAATGTATTTTTTTATTAGGGGTTGACTGGCGAGTGTCATTTACAATAATTTTGATCATATTACTTGGCATAAAGACGGTATGACTCCAGTTTAAACTTTTGATTTTTTTATTTTAAATACAATACTATATATATGACATCAGTAAGGAGTTTAGGTCGATTTTAGAGTTGAATACGAAACCAAGGTTTTTTCCAGAAAAAATAAATAAATACTCTGGAAAAGGGGGCAACTGTGGTTGTGTAACCTCCTCTAAGATTTCTACTATTTTTTTTTCATACATCAGCAACAAAAATTTTAAATTTATGTTGAATTTTTATTGTAACCGTGATTTTGTATCAAACTTTTTGAAGTAATTAACATATTATTGGCATTCAGCTTTATTTTTTAGTTTAAAATGGGAATAATGACGAATTCTTAAAATTTGGGATTTGATTTTTATATTTTCACTGTTGACCCATTTTTTGGAACAGTATTTCCGGATACCTAAATTTTTTCTATATATTCTAAAGTTATATAACTAAAGAAATTCTAATAGCTTTTCTTTGTACAATTCTAAATTATACAATGTTCTTATCACCATTTCTGTATCTTTTATTTTGTTAAAATACTTGTCAATGGTTTTACCTTGTTTGGATTTTGATTTGTATTTTGTATCTTCTTTATATCTAGTTAATCCTAGATAATATTTTATGATTTATTAGAACTTCATTTTACTTCAAGAACAAATTATGAAATGTCACTTAGTCAGTAAACGATATTCCGATCATAAAGAAAAGATCTGAAGCAATCAATTAGATAAAGATTGAATGCCTTAATTGCGAAAAACAATATATAAAACTATAAAATAAATTAAAAAACAAATTGCAATAAAATCTTTTAAATTCATTAACAAATTTTGCAGTAAATATATTAAACAATTTCAATATAATAATTTTCTTTCAATACTATATAATAAAATAAACCATTTAACTAATGATAGTTAGCTATTAACCTCAAAAAATTGTTTTGTTTACGAAATAAATTTGATAAAGTGTGAAAAATATGTGTGAATTTCTTTATTAATAATCAAAGTGTTAAATTTTTTAAATAGTTTAAGTTGATGACATCAACCATTTAACTTTTTGTATTAGTAAAGTTTATTACATTATTTTCTTCTTATTTTTATTTTATTTAAAATAATATTTAATATTACTTAAACTTTTTATAAATTTATCTTTAAAAATAATAAAGCCTATACAATTTGTTTTTTTTTCTAAGCATTTACTGAATTATTAAATTTTAAAAGTAAAATATTTAATAAAAGCATGAGAGTTTTTTGTGATCCAAATAAAAAAAATACTTTATACTTCAATCTTAATTCTTGATATGTCCGTCTCTCTATTAATCTGTTTCTTAGCGTATTAAAATAAAATTGAAGCGTTTCTATACCGTTTAAAATGAAGACAATAAGTCATAGTAACAGTAATAAGTTAGTCTAAAAATGTTAGCACTCGAGTGTAGATAGCTATACCGTACATCAGATGACACAAAACTTGCTTAAGTGTTGATCTAGGTATGTAGTACATGCGCAAAATTCTTTTGATTCGTTAACCTATTTCAACACAACACCTTTTGGATTTTATGGATCTCTTGATTAGCTTGAAAAATTGAGCTTTTAAACTTTAAATTTTGTATATTTCTGATTCAAGGCAATAAAAGACTCTTGAATCTTAACATGTTTCAAATTTCCAATAACAGTTTTTTTGGAGGAAGTACTTAATAATGCAGTATAAACAATGAAAATAAGTTGGATATAGCACTTCTCAATATAATGTTATTTAAGGATGCTATATAGTTCTTCTATATTATGGAGAAGTAGTAAAGACGCCGCATGTCATGTTGAAAGTCTCGGCTTCAAACTCAGGTCAGATCGTATCTAATAAAAAAATATGGTAAAATTGTATAATGATATCGTAATAGTTAATATCGTAATATAATATAAGATTTAATATAAATATATAAATAACTTTTGTGTAAGATAATAGATGGCGCACAAAATTAACATTTATGTATTCATAATCTTATTGAATAGCTACAGCCGAGTAATAAACGGTTTATTGAATATAACGATTAAAGAAACTGAAGCCTAGTTTAAATAGACTTGGTGGATGTCTTTTATTCCTTAAAGGAGTGAAAGAGGAATAAAAAAATAAATACAGTTCTTAAACAACAAAAACCCAATTAAATATAAGACCTATGAATTTTAAATAATGGTTAAGAAAAAGGAACTCTTGCTTTTTTATAAATAAATATTTAATTAACATACAGATATAATTTTTTACAGTTTCCATTTTGTTTATATAATATACCTAATAGATTTTAAACAGCTTTTATTAAACAAACTCGTGGTTGAAGGCTCTTTTTGAGCTATTTTAACACACTTTCCATTGAAACTTCGAACACAGGTCAAATTCCGGTTAAAACACATAATTTGATTTAACATTAAAGAGAATTTCCTTCTGAATTATTTTTAATAAAGTCTGGACTATAGATTGCCTTTCGATCCAGGTGATTGAGCAAACTTGATATACATTTTAATACTAAAAGTCTTTTTGCTTGGTTGTTAACATATATATTCCCATACTTGGTCTTTAAAAGTTTTTTGAATGCAATGGTAACATCGGCAGCTCTTACTAAAATTCGTAAATAAAAAAAATTATATGTGTACATATTTTAGCGCAATTATTTTTTTTTGTTGTAAATTTAACTGCGATTTTAATTTTAATTTATGAAAAAGTAACTGTTTTTAACACCTTAAACAAAATGTTTAATGTTTTTGTTTAGTCACAGTTGACATTTTTTTGCTTTTATTAAAGATTTCACTGCAAGATTGAATTCAATTCGTTGATAGTTTCAGTTTTGTTTTGATTTTTTTTTTTTTTTTTTTTTGAGACCTTGACACATTCATAAGATGTTGTAAATATTGTTTTTGTTTTACTTAAATACAATTTTTTTCAATTGCTTATTATATACTTAAAAAAAATAACAACAGAGTTACTAAAAATGAAGAAGTGAAAAAAAATGATAAACAATAATAGCGGTTGTAAAAAAGGGCACAATGTTAGTATTTCTTCCGATTTTTTGAAGTTCACACCAGTGTTTAAAATTTTAAACAGCATTTTAAAGACATCATACAAAAAAATGTATATTTTGTAATTATTAAATGTTTTATTTTATAACATGAATATAGTTTTACGTTTTTAATACCTTCTATAAACTTTAGAGTAGAAAACTAATTTAAAATTACTTATAATCTTTCTAGGCGTTTCCTAAGAAACTTTGAACTTTTTAATCCCTTGTTTCGAAATTAGCTTTTTCAAAATCCCATTGTTGAAAATCACGCCAAATTTTATTTTTGATTTTATTCTTTTTTAATAGATGGAGTTTGTAATTGCTACATTAGTGTAATTTTTTCAATGGCGAGTTCCAGAAAACTGGAACTACAAAAGCGGGATTTCGTAAATAACGGTATTATAAAACTCGGAATACTCCCCACTACATTTATGGAATTACTTCTTTATAAGTATATGAATACGACGATACGTGTACTCCAACGTCTTATAACATATTATTTAAATCTTACTATTGCATATATATTTGCATTAGAAAGTAGATTAGGCCTGTGTCACTAGTTGGCCAAATCAGTTATGACTTTGAAATCGCACAGGTGTACCAGGCAAAAAATATCCAAAAGCTTTAAATATTTGCAAAAAACACAAAGAAAAGAAAGGTCTTTGCGAAAAGACTGATTATGAATATAATGTCCGGCTTTAATTTAAGAGGGAGTGTTAATTGATGATTAAGAAGATTGTGAATGGTCCTCAACCTTAAGAGAAACCAAGAAAGTGCGATAATTGGATTGAAAGATTGTGCACGAAGATCACAGGACTGACTAGAATATAGAAAATTGTTTGAAACCTTTTGAAAATATTCAGATTTTACATTTGGTTACAAATTTGGTATCGGAATATTATAATGTATAATATTTCTAAAGTGAAATAAAGCCTGCGAGCTTACATTATCTTTTGAAATAGAATTTAGATCTACAGCGTCATTTTCCGAACTAGACCACAATTCTCAACTCCATAGTGAAATAAGACCTATTAGACCTTATTGCACTATGCTTCATTTCCCCCCTATAACTACAAGTTAAGGTTAATGATCGATTGAATATATTTGGTTAGACTATTTTAATATAGCCTCATTGACTAGAATATCCTATAGAGGGTTCAGTTACACTAATATTAAATTGTTTAAATCAAATTATTCATCTGCTTAACATTTATTTTCTATATTGCAAAGTTTATTCCCATCGAAAACAAAAGTTTTTCAGATTTTGTTTTTTTTTTTTTTTGCACAAATAATCATTTGTACTAGCAGCAGGTGTAATTGGCGTAATAATAATATTAGGCTTCAACGATTTGTAAGTTTTTCAAATTTAATTTTATTAATCATTTTTAATTTTTTTAAAATAAGTTTTTTTTTTTTTATAAATATTTTGTAATATTAAAGTGAAAAATAATGCACAATTTTTAGATTGAGGTGAAAATTTTTCTTTCCTGACGGATATTGCTTAAATTTGACTTTTTTTTTAATTTAAGTTTTGATAGATTGGAGTAAATTTTATTTTTATTTTATTTTGATGAGAATATTTTAAAGTTTTTTTTGATTATGTAAACACTTTAAGTGATGGATATATATGGGTGATAATTTATATTTACAAATAATTTAAAAAAAAAAAGTAAAATAATAAAATGATATAAAATTACTTTTAAAAGTTTATTGGAAGTAATTTTGAGTGAGTATTTTAGTTCACTATAAGAAAATAAATCAGGAAATGTTAATTTTTGGCAAAAAATTTTTGTGAAATATCACTTGGAACGCAAGTAAATGGAAATTAATGTTAATTGATTAATTGTGTGTTTTAATAATAGTATATTGATTTAGGAAGTTCAAAATTACCCAAATATTTTATTTGTACCTATTTATATATAATTTTTTTTTTATTAAAAAACTTTATACAACAAATGTTAAATATAAAATTAAAAAGCAGCTATTCGAATGACAGAATGTGTCTTCTTAATTTATTTATAAATAGTCCCCTGTCACATCCACTGTAGTGAGGGAGTAAACCACGTCTGTCTTTTAACAATATATTATACATATTGTATATCCGTAATATGTAGAGATAGACAAAAAGTTATGAGGTGCTAATTATAGGGTTTGAAAAGCTGTCTCGAAATATACTATAAAAAGTACCCCAAATACAGTGTGTTTCAAAAGAAAATTGGGTTTGAAACATAATTTTTCCTCATTTTAAATCATTTTGAACCTTCATAACTTTTGGGTATATAGGAATCATTAGTACACAAAAATGAAAGTTGGTAACTTACTTTACAAAAGGGATTTTTTTTTATCTGTACAAGAAGTGGTTCAAAAGTTATTGATTTTTAAAAATCTCTAAAAAATCCTTGATCCCTTATATCTTGAAAAGGGTCCACAATAGACCCCCCTTCAATTTTTTGCTACTTTAAATGATCCCAATCACTGAGTGCAGTGCGCTTACTTCAGTCCCGAACACCCTATATATAAATTGAGTGGCACCGTTGTTAGAAGGCAGACCTTTCAATTTTACAGGCTTTTGTTCGAATCCCAATAAAATTGAAAAAAAAGACTTATCTGTTTGCAAAATACTTTTAAATTTAACTAGGTATTATAAAATTACTAAACTTAACTTTTTATATTGAATATTTGTGATCTTAGTTAGTTCTCTTTTGTCTTATTTTTAACCTCCAACAATATTAGTTTAACCCGTAATGTCTTTAGCTTTGGCTCCTCCAATTTTCTGATATTCCAGCTTCCATAATCATTTATAATCAATTGGTAATCAATAATTTAATTGATTCTTTGATCATTTGAATGCAAAATTTCAGTTTTAAGCCGATTGAATAGTTTCCGTTACTAAAGGAAACTCACAAGGCTTATAAAATGTCATGAAATTGGAAATGAAGAAAGATCAAGAAAAAAAATAAACTATAACAGTGTTCTGAACAGTTTTACAGTAAACGCATTAAGTTATTCTTAAAAATATTTAATAAATAAAATGCAAGTTTTTTGCTCAAAAAATTTTTACTAACCACTTTCTAGTACTCATAAAATTTTTTAGACTAGAACTAAATAATATATATGTATATAAATATTAAATTACCCTAAAAATTTAATTTTTAATTCTAAATAAAAAAAGTATTAATTAAAAAAAAATAAAAATTTGCATAATTTTTATATTATCACAGTTGTACATTCTATACGAATGACTATCTTTTTTCTTTAATTCTTTTTTTAATTCTTTCGCCAAATCATATACTTTTTATTACCATTTTAATATGATCTTTTATTATATTGTATATATATATATAATATATGTAATCTAAATAATTTAATTAAATATTTTCACCATAGTAGGAAGCAACCCAACAACTTCAAAAAAACATAAGTTTACCATAATCAGAACTTTAAATCTATAGATATTTTTTCATAAAAAAAATGTTAAAACAAGAAATAAAATTACCATGTAACTGTCATCATCATTAAAATGAAAATCTTCAAAAGAAATTTATAGATATTAAAGACTTAAAATGAAATAAAAATAACAAAGTTCTATAATCACGATCTTTATAAGGTACTTTAATACAAGTTTTTTTTAAATCAATCAGAGCAGAAATAACTAGTACAATCAAACATATATTGAGTAGTAAGTATATTGTATATAAGAATTGTACATAAACAATATGGAAATTAAAATTAAAAAAAAAAAGCAATGAAACAATTTAATAATTCTTTATCCGCACTTGTTACTATTTTTTTAATTTAAATAAAAAATTGGAAGTAATCATCAAAAGTGGGAACATTTGATGAGTACTACCAAATTTTGGGTACTGAACAATTTTTTGGTAATGAAAGGCATTCTTTAAAAAAAAGCCTATCTAAGCCGTCCTATCTAACGTATTAAATGGTATAATAAAAAATTACATCTAGAATTCACACCTTGTTTTTTTATTATACTTATATGCACACGGCGATATGAGTAAAGTCCGGAAGACAAAAGTTTCTCGGGGGGTAAAAACAAAATAAATGGCTCTGGGAGATTTAAAATCCGATGAGTGAGCCAAAAGTCTGCTAAAAAATGAGACATAGTTCACAATTACATTTTTAAAGCTTGAGGTCTGCCAAAAGTCTGTTAATATTATATGTAAAGTCTGATTATTTGATATGTAAATCCCGTGGCCCAATTTGGCCCATATGCGAAGTATTTCTTTCTTCTTTGGCAAAAAAAAGCATTCATTCCAAATTTCATTAAAATTGATTGAGATTTTAATCATTCATTTTCGTTTTCAAATTGATCGTAGATCATTTTGACATTCCTGAAACTCTTAGAATTTTTAGATCCCCTAATACTAGAATCAATTTATAAATGCTACTCTTCATGGTTACTCACCAATAGTTTATCTATACTAAATTTGAACTCATTCCGACGGTTACAATTCGAGATTTCTCGAAAAATTTGGTGGTTTTTTATGGGAATCTCCCGATCCGATTTGGCCTATCTTCGAACTTAAGCTTACTATTGGCGAAGGAAGCATTCATACCAAATTTCATCAAAATCGATGGAAATTTACGCGAGTTATTGTGTAACCATACACTGATACTGATCTGGATACAGAACCAAAGCTAAAATTATGAAAATAATATCAATTAGCTTGAAATTGAATTTTTAATATTTTCGTAATTATGCAGTTATGAGTTCCCATGGAAATTTTGTCTCACAAAATAATCTTCCAGAAATTTTTGTCTTATATTTTAGGTTATAAGTCCCTGGTGAACTTTCGACTTTGGGACTTTTAGCATATCAACTCTGTACACTACCTGAAAATTCTTTTAACATATAAGTATCTGCAATTCATGTTCAGACTAGAACTAGACTAAGATTTTATCATGATATGTGTATACTGAAAGTGCATCTAACCATGAAATATATATATATATATTTTTTTTTTGTAAAAATCTTCTTTTGATGTAACCGCGTATATTTAATGAGTCCCTAAATAAAAGGGTCATGATATTAAAGTAAGTAGTGTATAATGTTTGAGTACGTGCACATGGTTGTGTAATTTAATAATAATAAAAAATAAACTACTGGGATTTTTTTTTTTAAATTAAATTTTGGGTAAATAACTAATAAATTATGTCTTCCATAAAATATGTATTTCTTAAAGTAAATTCATTACTTATGGTTAATTAGAGTACTAACCATCCAATATGGACATAATTTGAAAAAAAAATTTTCATGCATTGTCAACTTAAGATTTATTTTTGTTCTTAGAGTTTATGAATTGTGTTGAATTTAACAATTTTAAAGTTGATTATTGGATTGTAGGTTTCTTTTATACTGTTTATAATTTAAATACTCGGAAATTATAACAAATGTTTTCCAGATTCTCAGATGTTATATTAAACAATTTTAGGATAAATTTTATAATTACTTAGTTCCAACTTGTCATTCTGATATAAAATATGGTCAAGTTGTTTCTTGTAATTCAAAAATGAATCAAAGTGAAATATTGATTGAAAAGTGGAAAAATTACACTGATTGCAACTTTTCTTGATTTAAAGAAATTTAATAATTCGTGATTTGGTGAAACAATTCAATTTTTCAATGAGTGATTTATTTTTTTATATGAATATGAATTATGGGACTTTAATTTAAAATTTTATAAATTTATTGTGACATTTTTCGAAACATATTGTGTTGCAATGTTTTTTCTAAAATTTACTATTGGAGCTTTATGCATAAGTTAACTCTAGTGTAATTAGTAGCGGTGTAATAACATAGGATTCTTTTTTATAGTGCAATTTTTTTGTCTCAAGAAACGGAAATTATTGAATAGAACGCTATTGAATATGCTGATAATTTATTGATTTATAATTTCACTGGGTGAGAAGTTTTTATCCCATAAACGAGATTTAATCTGACCCGGAAAATTTTTCAAAATGCATTGGAAGTTTTATAGTTCCTTTTTGAATTGCAATAGTTACACATGAACTGCACTGATTATCTACAATAGTTGTTAAAAAAGTCTTCTTATAACCAACACTAAAATAGGTATAGAAGTATATTAACTTTGGTACTGTGTTTGTAACCACCGAAAGGGGGCAAGACGGATATGGAAAAGTATGTATATATTTTTGATCGGCGCCAACTCCTAACTTGATTTAGCAATGTCTATCTGTTCGTCCGTAAGCCGAATAACTCAATAAATAATGATACTATCTTGATGAAATCTATACACTGTAGGTTACTGATGACGAAAAAAAGGTGGGGATTGATAAGAGAAATTCCACGACAAAATCTTCAAATTTGGTACAAGTGTTCTGCTAACTATTTCCTTTGTGTTCCTGAAACTTGAGATCAATTGGAGTGGTGGCTCAGGTACCTCCGATACACCTCTCATGACTTAAATGCATATCTTTAAAATTAATAAAGATAGAAACTTCAAATTTGATACGAAATGTTCTATCCTGTTTTCTTTATGTTTCTGAAATTTGAAAGGAATGAAAGTAGTAGTTCAGATAGCTGTTGCACGCCTCCTGAGACCTGACTGTCATTTTTCTGGAATTAATAAAACTATAAAATTCAAATTTGGTGAAAGGTAATTCGGTTCTGTATGCTTAAAGTTCCTGAAATCTAAGATGATATGAAGTGAGATTTGTGTAACATACAATTGAACTTGTCATGTGTAGGGTATTACTCAGTCGGTTGCATTTTTTACTGCTGTTTCATTTCGGGTTTTAATTTTGAATATTTTCCAGAGAAAGTGAAACAATTCTTAGTAATTACTTTAAAATAATTTTGTCAATTTAAATTGTAAAAAAAAATTATTTATTTAAAATATGGGATAATTTTTTAAAATAAAATTGTTAATACTCTCCATAATTATTTGAAAATTATTAATATTGAAAATGTAGTATGAAATTTTCTTTGTACACTAACAAATATACTGATTGGCGCTATTAAAAATAAATACTTAGTTGTTAATGTATGTATGTATTATTTAAATTTTTGCCAATACTAATTAAAATGTAATTAACTTAGATCAATAATTAAATATTATCGATGAATTTTGTAAAAATATACACAAGAAAATAACAAAGAAATTATATTATTTACATATATTTAATTGCATTATTTAACTTTTATCTTTAACTTTTATCTTATTATTTTTATAAAGTAGTAATAGTGTAGTAGGAATAATTTTTGTGCAGTAGTTTTATTACAATTGTTTTATTCGTTTCGTGTTAGAGATTCGTTTTCTTAAAAAATTTAATAAAAATTTAACATATACATTTTAAAAAAATCTGGAATGGATGATATGGAAATATATTGAGTACTAACTTCGCGAGTGCTACTTTTCATATATAAATAACATATATAAGTGCTTTTAGGGGTTAGATTCAAAAGTTAGAAATAAATTCAAGATGGATTTTTTGAACTCACTTCAACGGTTAGAACTTGAAATGTTCAGACTCTCGAAAAGTCTCGTGGTTTTGTATTAGATACTCCCCTGGTTCAATCTGGCCCATAAATGAACTTAATCATCCTATAAACAAAGAAAGCATTCATACCAAATTTCATCAAAATTGGTTGCAATTTACGCGAGTATCGTGTTTACAGACTCACACATTCATACATACATACATTACACACACACGTACATAAAGGTTTTACTCGTCTTTGACAAAATGAAACAACTTTTGTTAGGACAGTACAAATTCTATTTTTTTTTTCACCAAAGAATTTATAAATCTTTCTTATATAGTATTGATACTGAAGAAAAGCTAAAAATTGTATTATATAAAGTGTACTCCTCTTCTCTAGAATTTTTAATTCAACTTCCAAACCTCTTCTTATAACACCCCTTAAGAATCTTATCATCAAATATATATAGTATATTTTGCAGAGTCGTTTTTCTTGTCTCCTATTGCAATATGTATAATGTCAAAACAAATGTCAAGTTAGATACACACTTACATATTATAGAAATTACAGTAGATTTTACTGGTAGTTATTTATTTTTAACAACAATTGCTTGAATATAATTTGAAAATATGTATATAAAAGAGGTGTCAGTCATAAATCATATTTCTTAAAAAAAATAAAATAAAATTATAGTTATAAAAACATGTATAAAGATTGTTGAAAATTCAAAATAGTAGTTAATATATAAGTTTTTTTTGTTTTGCACATTGTAATTAAAAAGTCAATTTTATTATTTAAAAAAAAAAACAAAACAAAGTAAAAACAAAGCAAAAAAGAAAATTATTTAATAAAGTATGATATAACAGTTAAATTAGTTAACCTTTAATCATTATTGGTCGGTTGCATTTAAAAAATATTTTTATTTTCTTTTTATAATTTTTGAATTAAAAATAGTTTTTAAATAAAAATTTAATTTAAATTAAAAAATTTAAAAAGAAAAACAGACAAAAGGTTTTTCGTAGGTTATTTTACAATTAAATTATTTTTTATTTAATTTCTGTTTTTGTATTGTGCAATTTTTTATATTACAATTTCGATTGATGCCCAGTGCATTTGGCGATATGTTAAAGGTCAAAATGTAACGTTTAAACTGACTATGATTTGCTCATATGTCAGCAGAGTCATCTCTTAAGTGCTGACACTTCAACTGAAAAACTAATTATCTATAGACAGCACATACAATACAATAAGTACATTTTGTAAAAGTAGATTAGATATTGGACACATTATATAACAAGATTATTAAAATTAATCTTAATTTAATTAATAACAATTTAAAAAAAAACTCGAAGAGAAAATGAGTAGAAAGTTTTACCAATCCAGTTTTTCATATATCAACATTTAGAATTCCCATATAGAAATTAGGAATTAAGAATTCTGCGTGATGATGCGGAAAATGTCAGGGGATATTATGAAGAAAGATGGTAGATAGGGTTCTTACTTATTGTATCACATCGTATAAATATGAATTATAAACTTCAGACAGCATATGAGTTTGAATATTTAGTTCTACAATCGTGACCATCGTATAACAAATGAATTTCTATAGCCGTTGCTATGACAATTTAACAATTCTACAGTATATATAGGGATGGGCATCTATTTAACGGTACAAAATATTGACGCATTGGATTGGAGGTTTTCTTCCCTGCTATTTAGATGTTTTACAAGGTTGGTTGAAAAACTGTACAACGAAGACTGAGTCAAGTGAGCCTTTTTTTGTGATTGATCGATTTTAAATGCATTAAGAGTTCTTTTTAACGTTTTTGACTAAATTAAATCTTTTTTAAAATTCAAAGTAAATAAAAATAAGTTGAAAAAGATATTGCACTATTAAAAATACATTTTGAACAACTTCAATTGCGGTAATATATTTTTCTTTCATTTGTACTAATTAATAATAAATAACAATTTTTTTAAAACCATTTAATTATACTATTTTTTTTTCCATTTTTTTAATTTAAATTTAAATTTATTAACTAAAGTTTTCATTTTGATTATAATTTTTCTGTAAATGTTGCTAATGTTTAAATATTATTTGTTAACTTAAAGCTATAATTATTTATCAACATTATGAAAATGATGATGCTGGAATAAGGTGAAATTATAACACCGCAGGTTAATAAAATCTTCCCTTCAGTTTAATGTTTTGCTAGTAATAGCTAGCAAATAAATGTTGTAACAATTCAAAAACAATTGTTTTTTAAATATGTTAAGGTGTTAACAATATAATGATAGATTAAGAAAATAAAAATAGAGTCAATAAACATTTAATTATATAATTAATAACTAACTATATACTAACTGATAATAAAAATAAAAGAATTAAAGAGATGATGATGATGATGTAAATGTATATAATTAGGAAATTTGAAATAATTTATCATATCATAGTAAATTGGAATAAAATGATAATTGATGAATAAAAACGTATATTAAGAATTGAATATTACAGGTATTTGATGGTATCAATGAATAGATGATTAAAAAGTATAGCATTATTTTGGAAATTAATTATATCAATATTATTGTATATCATGCGAGAAGATTTACAATTGTAAACCTCCTTAGGAAATTTTTAATAGCATGTAAAAACTTAGTAGCACTAATCAAATACATTTAGTCACCTTAAAGAGTGGTTTGGCAGTTGAAGTGAAACCATGGATGGATAGGACTTATATGATTTATGACACTGACCAAATGTTGTATTTTTACTTTGTCTAAACTTTCAACAACTTTTTAATAATAACTACTTTCAATATTAAATTAAACATACTGATATTATTATCTATAGATGACATTATATATAATATACATTAGGATGCTTATTATGTTATTTTGGCTAGGGTAGTGGGTTATATTGTAAGTAGGAATCTTATACCACCGGGGGGCTTAGTATTTTGGATTTTAAAGCTTTTTTTCTCCCTTAGAAAACAAAATTCTATACTTTTAAGTTATTAGTACGATAGACACCCGACCACTGGTTAATGCTAATAGAATATTACAAGATATATGTATATCTTTTGATTTTAACTTAAAATTTGTAAATTTCTATTGATAAAAATTGAAAATTATATTAAAATTGAATTTTTATACAATTTATTATACAAAACAATTATACTAGTTTAATAATTTTATTAAAATATTATTTATATTTAATTAAACTTTTTTTTAATTGGATATTCTTCAATTTGACCAGATTGTCTCATCTGTTTGATAATATAATTAGAAAAATTGTGAAATTATTAATATTATCAATAATTATATACTTAAAAATAAATTAAACTAAATCAAAAAAAAATCTATTGCAAAAAATATAATTGTTCCTTATACTAATCAACATAAGCATAATTTAAACGGTTTAACAAAAAGAAAGTACAATTTAACTTAGTCTCAAAATTATTTGAAATTGATATTGATTCACAAATTCATTAGAAAAAATCTTTAATTTAATTTGTATTACTATGAAAGTTTGTCCAGTATTTAGAAAATTAAAGAGGTGCTTTTTTTACTAGCACATGTATAGTAAAAAATGTTTTTAATAGAAAAACAGCTGGACTAGATCTTCAAAGGATCGTTCTTAACAAATAATTACTAAGAGCATCACTGGAAGTACAGGGAGAAACAATAAAATATTCAGATAACAGAAGGAATTCAAGATTCTTTCATTTTTCTCAAATTTTGAAAAAGGCATTAGCATAAACGAAAATAATATAAAATACTTGACCAATGTCGTAGTGGTTAAATTTCCGACAATTTAAGTTGAAAGTTTCGGGTTCAAACTCTACTCAGATCATATTTACCAAAAAAAATATAGTAAATCTTGTACATATCGTAATATTTTATATCGTAAATAATATAAAATAAGAAATACAACATAAAAGTATGTAATTTGTGTTTAAGATAATAGATAGCGTTAAAATTTAGGATTTGTTTATTCATAATCTTATACAATATAGCTGCAACCGAGTAATCAAGAGCTTAGGGAAAATAATGATTAAAGAAATTGAAGTTTAGTCTAAATGATTCGGTGAATGCCCTATACTTTCAACGGTGTTGGAAAAGGATTACAAAAAATCTATAGGTAAAAATACTTAAAGTAGTAAAATCTTCAAATTTAATTTACTTTAACTAAATTCTATTAGTATAAATTTAAACTATTTAATCCAAATATAATTATAATAAAAATACAACACTATTTGTATTACATGAATTGCATAGATGCAAAAGAATTTCTTATTTTGCCATTATTAAACTTTATATAATTCTAATTCATGACAACATTGTTGTTTTTTTTTTGGAATTATTTTTCAGATTCAACTCCAAAAACCTAAATATATGTTTTTATTTTTTTAATTTACGAGTTTTTAAGAAAAGTAGTTCAGTGAACCAAAAATGTCGTATTTCATTATATATTATCTATTATATATTATATATAGTTAATGTAATGATTTCCAGTTGATCAAAATATATAGAGTTGAATTTCTTCATAAGGAAAAAAATTTTAATTTTATTTGTGAATACGGTAATCTGGTTAATATAGGTATATTTTTCTAAAACCAGATTTTATTTTTTAGCACATTTTCCAAAAGAAATTTTGTAAGAAATGTGCTTACAAAAATAAGTTTACTCTGATGTCTGTTCGTCAGTCCAGTGCCTATATAGAGTCAATCTGTCAGTCATTCCTTCAGTTTACAAAATTTTTTACAACGTTTGAAATAAAGAATAGAAATTTTAAATACGGGTAGGTATTTTAAAAAAATTAATATCATAGAGAAAATTTATTCTTTAGTCCCACCTGTTACAGAGTTACAGCCCCCCAAGTCTGAAAAAGCCCTATGCTGAAATTATCATAACCTATGTTCTATAAGCAATGTTTTCAATCACACCAATCGATAGCTGTTTTTAAAAATTTCATAAATATATTAAGCATAAATATACAAATGAATACTTTCTGTATACATTATGAATACTTTCTGTATACATTATGAATACTAGTTGCTTTAATTTACGCCAAAGTAGACCTCAACTTTTAGCAAAATTCTTTACCCCCTATATAATCGAAAGATTTAAGTTAGGAACTTTAAATTTTTGCAGAATTAAGATCTCTTCAGAAAACTTTTAGATAAAGTCCTTCGTTAAGGAGCTACGGTTTTCTTAAAATTCAAAAAAAAAACGGCTCTTAATTTTTTAAAAATTTTTTTTTATACAGCGTGTTTGTATCTAATTTTAGGAAACAAAATTTTAGAAAATTATTTTGAATAACTGTGATGAGTGAGTGATGAACTTAAAGTGAAGCTGAGGAATGGGTAGTTTTTAAAATAAAATAAAATTTGTATTTTTATAACGGTTTTTTATGTAAAAATGACGGTTATTTAAAAACTTCAGCCAGCTTCAGAAACTTAAATGAATCTTTTATATTGCAGAGGGGGGAAGATGTTGTTATTTATTTAAAACAATTTACGAAATTACTTTGAAGTCAGTTATTTCGAAAACCTTTGGAAATATTTGCTCCCATCTAGAATAATTTGTTGTTTGTTCTATCTATCACCGCTGCTCTTCGTGATCTTTGAGTTCCAGACACTTTGTATAATAAATTCCTAACAAAAGTTTTAAACAATTATAATGCACTTTTTCCAATACACTCAATACATTATTTTTGGGTAAATAATGTTCCATCTTTAATTTCGAAAATGTGCTTTCCTAAAAAACTCCAAGTTTTTTTCATTACTTATTTTGTTATTGGGTACATTATTAAGTATGTTGTCATTAAATAATCAATTTGATTTTAATAGTATCTATACGTGTATATATTTATAGTATAGAAATAATAGAAGTTTCAGTTACATCTTATATAAACAAGTTACGAAAACAAAAAAAGAAAAAAAAACTCAAACTCATTATATTAATTTTCGAATATCGAAAATGTGGTTTTAAAGTTGGAATGCTTCTAGGCAAAAGAAAATTAGATAAAATGTTAGATGACTACTTATATTTATTATACATTGTATGAACTATAAGGTAAGCACCAAAACAGTAAAAATGATGAAAGGTAATTTCTTTCAAATATTGACACATAAATGCACCACAAAACTTTGAAAAGAAATTTTCACAATATGATGTAAAATAAATATTTTTCAGACATTTATAATTTTTTTACTGAATTTCTTGTTATGAAAAGAAAAATTTCTTTTTAAACAAAAATTGTTTTTGTTTTTTTTTTTAAATTAAATATAAATATATAAAATTAAATGTTAAGATATTATATATTCATATTAGATAAATGATACACTCAACTCTATGTTTTAGAGAGTTTTTGTTTTTTTTATTTTTCCAAGTGTTGGTATTAAGAAATTTTTATTGAAATAAATTAAATTAGAAAAAATCACTGCATTTTGCAAACTTTGTATTGCATATGCAAGCATGTGAAGATCCATATGAAAGCGTGAATTACATATGTAATGCCGAGTAGGAAAAATTAATTTTGCCTTTTCTGTTACTCTGTTCCACTAAAGGAGTATAGGAAGGAGAAACAAAACTTAAGGAGGTTTAAATTATTGAACTTATTCCTTCTAAGCTCTTTATTCAATCCCTAATTAATTAGAATAGCTTTTTCTAATCCATTGCAGTACTTATTTCTCAGTTTGAGGTCTTTGAAAGGGTGAAACAAAGCAAGTGATATTTTTTCCACAAAAAGGTAATATAATTTTGGACTCTCTCGTCGGTCTTTTATTCTTAGTAAAGTATGTATTAAAACCAATATATTTGAAACATTGTTTAAGTTTTTATAAAACTACCTTGACTAAAGAGGGATGTATCAGTAGAAGTCTCACAATACCGGTTTCCATCCATTGACTGAAAAAAAAAACTTGTCCACTAATTGTTTTAAGTTATTCTTCAGCCTGAGGCCTTACACATGCAGGCAGCGAGCGGCTGAACGATTGGGAGCAAAAAGCAATATAATTTGGGGCTCGCTTGGCACTCTTTTATTATGTCACAGTTGTTTGAGATTTTTTTAAAAAAAAACCCTCGCTCCGTGTCCGAGCCTTAGCACGTTGCCACAGCGCAAGTTGTTTAAGTGTTTATGAAACTACCTTGACTAAAGAGAGATGGGCTAGTAGAAATCTCACAATACCAGTTGTGAAGGTTTTTCATCTCTCTTAGAAAATAAAAGAACTTGTCTACTATTTGTTTTGAGTAGAATTCCGGATCTTGCTACTTCTTCTTAAAACATGTCGAGTTAGTTCAGAAAACAATAACCAGAACTGACAATTTTTTCTAATAATTAAGTTTTATTAATTATTTTATAAGTTTAAGTAATTATGATATGCCGAATTTTTTATTCAATCTTATATATAATAAGTTTTAACCAATAATAAATTTACATTTTTAAAGGTGTTAGAATATAATGTTGCACGACAGAAGATGAAGGAGAGAAATGGAGAGACAATTTTTGCAATGAGACACAGACACACTCTTTAGTCAAAGTGTTTGTAGGAAAAGAGTTCATTTAAAACACCTAACTTATAAGTTCGAAGATTTTTTACCCAGTTTCCTCCTAGACTTGCACTACTTATACTATATAAGATTATTGAATAATTCAATTAATTCAAAATTATTTGAAACTTTTGTAATAAAATACCAAAAATTTAATGAAAACTTATATCCATAGTAATGATGTAACAATGATATCCTATAGCTGTAAATGATGGAATTTGAAAATTATATACATTTTCAGGTGTTATTTTCTATCTATACAAAAAAAAAAAGAAAAGTTTAGTGAAATGTGATCACATATACGCAATATATAATACGCGAAATCTATTATTATTATTATCGATTTTAACATGCTTTGTTATACAAAAGAAACAAGTTATTGAAAATCGTTAGATAAAAAAATAAAAGAGAGAGAATAATAATGGAAGTTATTAACCTTTATAAGATAACATTACATTATAATTTTGCATTGTATTGGTTGTTTTTTTCCGTCTAATTCAATTGTAATAATGGAATAACAATTGATGCTGCAGCATTTACACAACACTATATACCATATCTTTAAAATACGTTGATATTAAAGAAATATAGCCAAGATATCGTAAGAAGAATTTGAATCAATGAGCTCAGTTTAATAGAATATAAATTTAAAATAATTCTTAAGATATTTAGGAAATTCACAGAAATAACACAGAATGTGACACCTTTGTAACTAAAAATTTTTTGATATACGTACTATGGAATTTAATACACCAAATTTAATAAAATACGAAGCATTCTAGCGCATAAGAAAACCTGGCAATCTTCCAAAAAAAAAATTGGTAGGATTAATTGCCAAAAACAGAAATTAGCTTAGGATTTCATGTTATTTTATTCAATATAACAGATTCAGAAATATTTGGAAATTCTTCCAGATTTTAGGAAATACGAAGTTAAGGAAGGCATTTTAAGTAAATGAAATAGTACACAACAGAACCAACAATGGCTTGATTAATGCATTTCATTCCGACAAAAAGCAGAAGAAAATCGCGATTTCATTGACAATATGATAATGAGCGATGAACCCCATTTCCAATTGAATGGTTTCATAAACAAGCAAAATTGCAGGATATGGGCTACGGAGAATCCAAGAACAGTTCATCAGCGACAATTACACCGACTTAAGTACTGTTTGGTGCGGTGTATTGTCTGAAAGGATCATTCGTCCATAGTTCTTTGAAAATGCACATGGCACTTTAGTTACGATTATTGGTGCTGAATATCGAACGATGCTGGATAATTTTTTGAGGTCAGCTGTAGAAAACCATCCACAGAGATGAACCACAGCCCACACTGCAATTGACACAATGGCTCTGTTACGGGACCTCTTTGGCGAACGCATTATTTCGCTCAGAAGCGATTTCAAATAAAAAAGTTATTAAACATTCAAACCATATCGGTCGTTTTACGGCACCCTGTATTAAAAGATTGAAGGGATTTAGATAAATAAATATGATAGCCACAAGCTAAAAAAATATTGCCCAAAATAGAAACAGATGTGATATAGAACATCTCAGTTGATGTCACATACTCTGCATAGTGATTTTGAGGAAAAAAAAATATAACATGTTAGTTAAGATTTCAACCACTTCTTTTAAATTTATTTTAATTAATAGTTATTTTAAATAACAGCTAATTTAGAACATAATAATGGAGGGCTGTAAAAAATCAACTGTGTTCATGAATTGATTCTAATTGAATTAAATACAACAATGATTCTTGTGTAAAAAAAACTTGAAAAACTTAATTTTTAATCCTATTGAAATAATTTTTGTATAGCATTCTCTAAATTTTATCAATATATCTAAGAGTAATTTGAATGCAGTATTCAGTTTACAATTTAATACTAATTTCAAACTCAAATTAAGTTTAAGTTTAAGATATTGCTGTTTTTTTTAACTAATTTATAATTGGCTTAACACTTTCAATTTTTTAATATTGTTCTGTAATAAATCATATAAAATGTAAAAAATTTATTGAATTGATTTTAACCTATATATAATAGATAATAAACGCGGATATTTAATATAATAAGAAAAGGAAATTCAGTTTTCCTGATATTATTATTTTGAATTCAAAACTTTTAAAAAATTAAAAGTGGTTAAGCTTTGAGTTCCGTATTTGTTTTACATATAAAACAAAAATGAAATATAATATACATTTTCAGTTTTTTTGAAAAAAATTTTGAGAAATGTTATAAATGCTTAAACATTAACTGCCGTTGGCTATCTTTAATTATAAAAGTTTAACATATTCCTTTTGGGGTTGTTTATAAAGTCTCTAAGACAAAATTCCTAAAAACAAAATTGCCAAAAACAAAATACAAAAGTTATAAAGTAATAAAATATAGTCCAAAACTTGTATATTATACTGTAATCTGCATTTATGTACACATTTTCAAGAATAACTACAAAATATTGACAAAATATTGAAAACCTAGTGTTGCAACCAACTTTAAAATCCATATTAATTATTTGTTAGACATATTTTAACAAAAACTTATAATATAAAAAAATTTTGTTTATTAAGAAGATGCGGGAATTTTACTTTTGAAATTTTGTTTTTGGATACTTTGTCCTCATAGATTTCGGATTTTGGGATTATTTTTAAGTTTATTCCTTATTAACTCTTTTAAAGAATATAGGACTTCCACCATTCTATTTAGGCTAGACTTCATTTTCTTTAATCGTTATATTCTTTAAGCTGTTGATTACACGGCTTTAGTTATGATATAAGATTATAAATACACAAATGTTATTTTTGGCCGCCATATTATCCTGTACAAGAGTTATTTATATATTTATATTAAATCTTATCTTATATTACGATATTAACTATTACGATATTATTATACAATTTTACGATATTTTTTTATTATTTGTGATCTGATAGGGGTTTAAACCCGTGACTTTCCAAATAAAAGGCGGCGTCTTTATCACTACAGCATTAGTCAGATTTGGGGATGATGTACTGATCTAATTTTTTTTTAGTCTAAAGAATTGTTGAGTTTATTTTAAGTTTTAATTGTAATTAAAATAAAATGGATAATTAAATCTTCAGAGACAAATTCTATTATAACAGAATTTAATTTTCATTTATACACTTTAGAACCTTTTCGAAATATAGCTCTGAAATATAGGAACTTTAGTCTTTTCTCCAAATTGTAAAACATATTACTATGGTGTTTTCCAGTTTTTTTGATTTAGAAAAATTCAATTATGAAGAAAGTCAACTTTTCCATTCTAAGTTTCCCAATCAACTTTTAATAAACATAATTTATGTTTTCCTATTATTATCAGGTACTTATCCGATTATTTTGGCTATAAGGGCAGGTATATTTTATTAGTGAAATCTTACACTAACAGGGTGCTTAATTTCCAGATGTCTTTTGAAAAACATTCTTTCGCAGAAATTTAGAATCATTAAGATTTACAGCAAAACCTGTACAATTCAAGTATCAGTGCAATTACCAGTGCCATTACCTAATACTCATTACTTTGTCAAGTACCAGTATTACTTAGATTTTGATACTTACAAAGTTCGAAGTAAGTATCAAGTAATTACATGAATCAAGTAAAAATACTTGCAGATCTCAAAAAGTAATTAAATTTTAAGTTTAATTACTTTTGTAATTATTTTTTGGTACTTAAGTTTTTTCAAGTAAATAAGTTCCAAGAAATACTTAAGTATCAAGAATTCAATTATATTCCAAATATTCAAGTATTTTGCAAATATCTAATCTAAGTAATATTAGATTAGATACTTAATGGTACTTACTTAGTTTTATTTAAAGTTACTTGTAAACATTTTAAAGAATTACGATTTTTTCAGCAAAGCCTTTTTTAATAAAGATCATTTTTAAAGAAAAATAGTATAAAATAATTTAATTTAGATCTTACAAGCTAATAAATTATAATAGAAAATTAAAATTAAACAAACATCAGTAAATATTAATACCAAAATATCATAATTTATTATGTATAATTAAAAAATACTTACAAGTTATTAATTTTAAATTTACTCCAAAAAATTAAACTTATTTTTCATATATAACTAATTTTTTTAATTATTTCATTATATTATTTCGTTTTAATTTAATATTGAATTAAAATATCTAAAAAATTAAATTAATTAAATATTGAATTAAATAGTCATTAAAATAAGAACAAAAATAAATATGAATTTTTATAAATCAAATGTAATAAAACTTTCATTTTTCTACCTCAATAATTATTTATAAATTTTTTTTTGAATTTTTACCTTTTTCTTTAATTATTTTCTTATTATAAAATTTTGTAAAAATTACAATTATTTAATAATTTTCTTAATAATGAATTCTTTTTCTTTTTTTCTATTTTTTTATTCATATAATAAATTTTATTAAATTTTATTGAAATAAATCACACTAAGTTACACTGTAAATATATATTACATTACAATAAATTTTAATGTTGATTTAAGTAACTGTAATAAAACGGTTATTTTGTTTTTTTTTTTTTTTTAATTTCACTTTACAATAGAAAAATTATTAAATTCAATTTTTTAATTAAAATAAAATTAAAAAAAATTTATAATTTATTACATGTTGTCCATAATTCATAATTAGTCATCTAGAAATTAATAAAAAAATCAATGAAAAACTAAAGACTAAAAATCAATTAAAGTAAAGACGCACTTAAAAAGAAGAAAAGAACACTTGGCAACACTTTTTGAATAACTGTATCGTTTTTTTTCGATTACAAATCGAAAAAAATTAAGAAAAATCAATTTATTAATGAAATATTAATTTAATTTATTGCTAAAGAATAACTATAGAAGAGAATATATATATATATATATTCTTTTTATTATAATTTTCTTTAGAATTTTCATAAATTATAAACTAAAATAAAATAAATAACAAACGATTTTTTAACACGTGATTCAAAACAAAAGAAAAACTAAAATCATTTATAATAAATGACAATCTTACGACGTACTCTACGACAAGGCTACAATTTAAATGATCATATATTATAGTTAAAAGTTAAAAGAAAATCGAATTTTAAAAGAAAAATAAATAAAAATAATAAAAAAAAAAAATATTTAAAAAAATTAAAGTCAGTTGAAACAATTGTTAAAATTATTATTATTTTGTTTTTTTTTTTCAGTTAAAAAAACTAAGTCGTATGTAAAGTTTAAAAGATAAAAAAAAATGAATTTTCTCCTATTAAATTTTTATAAAATACACTCTATCTATTTACACATTACTGAGTGAATCGACAATTTTATAATTAAAAAAAAAAATAGTTGAAAAAATAATTAAACAAGTTTAAATAACATTTAATAAGTTGTTCAAAACAACTAAGAGATAACATTGTAAAATAATAACGTAAAAAACCGTCTAAGACTTTTGGCACGCAGAAAGTAAATGAGCGATTTAAGAGTGACAATAATTATGTTTCAATATTTATATGACCTATTTCAATATTTATAATTTTAATGGTTTAGAGATAAGATAACTTATGTTTTGAAAGAGTTTATGACATGTCATGTTGACAACTTTAATAGACTTAAGTAATCTTTCGTTATTTTACTGAATCTTCATTAGGTTTTAATGTAAACGCTTTTAGTCATTTTAATCTTAAGTTATTTAAATAAAATTTTGTCGTTTGTGATGGCTATGTAAATACTCTTTTAAATATTTATGAATTAGTTCAAAGAAATTTTGAAATAGTTTTGCAAAATTAATAATTGGAATATTTTTAAAAAAATTTAATAAGACAACTACTAAAGAAATTTTTCAATAAAAAATACGATTTTCTGAAACGAGATTTAGTGAATATGGGATTTACTAGACCGAGATTTTGATCCCAAATTTTTCCCCAAATATTTACGAGATTTAAATAAAATGATTTCCTTAACCGAGATTATGGAACGCTCCCTCAGTTTTTTATTTTACATATGTATTGCAAAAACATAATTTAATTATAAATTTATGTCATTTATTGGATTAACTCACTTTATGATTTTTTTGTGTTACCACTATTGAGTTCTAGAAATAGAGTCAACCTTGTACATTTAACTTAAAACTAATCTTATAGCACTATTTACGTATACTTTACTCACATTGCATTTCTCTAGTATTTCTTATATATACTTGTAGTATCTCTACACTGTGACGTCATCAGATGTATTAATAATTTAGTATTTAAAATTATGAAAGCACAGGATGCCTACATTTTAGTTAACCAAAGATCTAAATTGTTTTGCTACAACTATAATAATTATTTGTGTAATTAATATTTTAAATATAGAACAGTTATTATTTAATTTAAATAAATTTATATTACTATCGATATACAAATATAGTTAAATATATAGTTATAGACAAATATTAACTCCATTTCAAATTATTTCGAACTTCACAAATATCTTAACAAACGTCAAAAGCTAAAAGATCGAAATTTTGACATTTACTTAAAATTCAGAAATATCATCTTGAACAATCGATTTTTTTAAAATTATTATTTTTTTTTACACACCCCTACACAATTTCAGTACAATTTGAAGATTAAAATTATTTATTTGTTAATTTATTTGTAGTACCGAACAATAGTAAATATTGTCTGATAATAATAATCCTTTGCCTATTTGACATTTGGACTTCTTATTAAATTATTTTAATATACACTATATGTTTTTTATTAGATATGACCAGGGTTTGAACCTGATACTTTTAATTTAACTAAAATGACTTCAAAATGAAAATTCACTTTCATAACACTTTGGTTTACAAAATAAATTATCTTAATTTCTTTTCCATTACTAAAATCTTTTTTTTTTATTATTATAAGCAATTACTAGTAACCGTCACCATATGGTAAGTAACTAAATGTATCTGAAGAGCAGAATAGGAGTTTATTAAGCACTATGCGAGTTATTTCTAATGATAAACATTTTTTTTTAGTATTTTCTATTTTCCAGTATGGCACATAATAATCATACATATATATATATGCTCTTTGTTTTGACGTTTTAAGTTGCATATACATATATACAAACTTATATACTTATATAAATACAAAGAAAAACAAGAGATTCAAATAAAATAAAAATAATGGAAAACTGAGCCGGTATCTCACAAAGTTTACCTTTGCTAGTAATGAAAATATCAATGGAATTGAAAATATAAAAGTAAGGTGGACATTTTGGGTGGTGGGAATTTCAAAGTTTTTTTTTTAGTTTTGGTGATAACTTGAAATTGAAAATAAAAATTGATTTTCAAGGACAATTTACCGAGACAAAATTTTCTTTTTGCATTTTATTTATTTTTTTAATTTTGTTTTTTTTTTTTAAATATCTGTAGATGAAGATAATCTATTGTGTAGTTGTTTTAAGTTTCATCTATACTCTATAGTCTATACAGCAAATAGAAGTTCATGAATTAAGAAAACTGGTAATGTTTGTATATTCAGTATTGTAAAATATATTTCATTTAATGGTTTGTTTTAGTTGTATACAATTCTGTCTTTTATTTTTTGTTAATTATTGTCAAAAAAAAAATTTAATTTTAAAAGTTTTTTAACCTTTAAGAGTTTTAAAATAAATAATAAATTTTGTAATAGATCGGATAATAAAAGAAAATTTGTTTTGGGTAAATTGATGTTAAAACTTTTTGCAGTATAAAGGATTTTCTTTGAAGTTTTTTTTTTATTTTATAATTGAGTGTGACATATTTGACTTGTTAACAGTGTACATCCACTGAGAATTCTTTGTTGAAACTTCATTTGTTGTAAAATAGTGGTGTTTAAAAATTGTTATGTCATTGAACTTCTATGTATCATTTTGACCTTTACAGTCAGATAATTGATCATAAATTAAACAACTTTTAATATTTAATATTATATTATTTTCTTTTTAGTTTCCAAATCTTAATCAAATTATGTTGCCTTATACTCTGATCAATGGTGTAGTGATTAAGAAGCCCACTGTTTAATTAAATACTTTTTTATTCGAGTCCATAGATCAAGTATGTATATTCAATATGTTTTATAACTAAAATATTAAGATTTTAGCTTTGCTTCAGTATCAATACTATAGGAAAAAAAATTATATACTCCTCGGTTAAAAGAAAATATAGAATTTCTTTTATCTTAACAAAAGTTGTTGCAATCTGGCGGAAATGTGAAAAATCGATTTTTTTTTGTGTGTTCGTGTGAAAGACTTTGATAAAATTTGTTACTTGTTATGTCTTCGACAGATCGGACCACAGGATCGGGAGATTTGAATACAAAAAGACCAGATTTTTTAAGAAATCAAATTTTGGTACAAAATTGTTAGTGTGCCCATGAAGCGTAGTTTTAAAAAATTGATTCTAGTTTATGGGGCCAAGAGATTCTAGGAGCTTCGGTAATGACAAGTTCTAATAATTTAACAAAAACTCAATCGATTTTAATGAAATTTGGTATGAATGGTTTGTTTGCCAAACGAATTCGCAGATGGGACAAATTGGACCACGCGATCAAGAGGCTCCCACATAAATTAACCAGACTTTACAAAAAATATTAACATACTTTACAATACAAAACTTATTATGTAAGAAAAGCTTTTACCATTCATCTTGCATTTATTTGCACGTTTAATATGCATATAATAAATATATTAAATCTTATTTGCTTAAGTTAATGTTACATTTATTATTAAGTACTCATTTCTTTACCATGTGCATTTTACTTATTTGTACGTAGTTCTCTTTCTGCATGGAGCTATAACCTTGCATTTAAAATATAAGTACAGTACTAAATGCTTGGGTGACACCGAAAAAGTGGAGGGCTGTTTGGTAAATGGCAAATATTCTAAGAATTACACGCAATAAAGTTTCAATGTTGTGCTTACTGTTCTAGGGCTAAAATGCAAAAATTAATATTTTTCAATTTGTAATACATTTGTATTTCTGTTTAAAGAAAAATACAAAGATATGAGGTTGTTTTTTCATTAAATATAAATTATAATAAATATTATGAAATATATTAAATTAGATTGGAATTCAAAACAGAATATGTCCAAGAAATTCCAGAAAAGTTCCAAGAAATTCCAAAACATTATAATATAAAAAATATTTATGGCACAATTTTGCCAGACTCACTGATAGCTAAGTGGTTAAAGTGGCAGCTCTTCAATTGAAAAGTTTCGGGTTGAAATCCTGGTCAGATCATGTCTAATAAAAAAAATATAATTTATAATTTATATCAATAATACTTTATATCATAAAATTAAATAAATTTAACTGCCACACCTGAAAAATAAAGGCAGGTTCACTCACTTATCAAATTGTATATGGTAGGGGACTGTTTATAAATAAATAAATAATTGTGCTAGAAAATAATTGCTTAAATTATAAAACAAATATATAAACATTTGTTAATTTCAGTAATACATACTTTAATATTTTTAATTTAAGACTTTAAGAACTCACAATTCCATTTGAGGTCTTAAAATAAACTTGTAAGAAATTCTCATCAATTTATATTAAAAAAAATTAAACAAAATATGTTTTTTATTGTAAAAGGTTTATGTATTTACTACATGTATATTTGTTTTATTTTTTTCATGTTTTATTTCATTCCAGAAAAAACCAACTAAAGAAATTTTTTTTTAAAAAATATTTTAAACTTGGTTTTTAATACGAAAAATAAAGCAAAGATTTTTACCATTAAATTTTCAATTTACTGCCTTTTTAAAATCAATATTTTTTATCAATTACACAAACCATTCATTCTTGATAGATTGTACTCGAAATTAAAATTCACTCAATTTTAAGAGTAGTTTAAAAAGATTCACTCAAAAAGTATAAGCTTGGATTTGTATCAAATTAAAAAAAAACTTAAATATAGCAACATTTTTTGTTTATAAACATTTCTGAAGTTATTTTTATAATAGGAGAACTATTAGAAGATTAAAAGTTGTTTTTGTAGCAACATCTTTTATTTTCTCAATTAAAATTTAATATTTTCGGATGATTAGAAAACTCAAGTCTCTTATGCAATGCAATTGAAGTTTTGAAAATTAAAAAAAAATATTCTGTTCAAAGTCTTGTTCCTGTTGCTATTTAAAAAAAAAAAGTATTAAATTGAAACTCTTTTTGATTATTATCAAATACTATGCAATGTAATTTTAATATTTTATTGAGTGATTGACCAATAGACTTCTGAACTATATTAATAAGAGTTATGTTGTATATGCCCATGCAATTAATGCCATGAATTACTTTAAAAATCAAAAATAAAAAAAAATTGATTAGATTTTAATTTGATTTTAAAATTCTGATTGATTAAAAGGAAATTTTTTAAATTCCATTACAAAAACCAATTTGAGAAGAAAAAAACAACAAAAAAAAAAATAAAATGCAAAGAAAAATCTTATATTAATTTGTTGAATTTTAAATTGTAAACAATTTTAAAATTCTTGCGGAAAATTTAGGTCAGAATTTGCAAAAATTAGTATTAACTCATTTTTTATATTCATAGACTTAAGATTTAGTTATTAACATTTATATATTTGTATGAAATTGTATGTATGTAATTAATATGTACGAGTATGCATGTATTTATTTATGGATTTTTTTTTGTTTTTAATGTCAGTCATATTCGTATTCGGAATTATTTTAAATATTGACGCAGTGATAGGATAAAAAAATTGAAAATGATGAATTAATCACAGATGTTTGAATAAATTTATGAATTTATATGAATAGTTTAAACAAAATTTTGATTTCATATTTTAATGAATTTGAACATTTGTTAAATAAAAATAAAGATTAGATATGCTAATCGAATATTTTTTTTTTTAAAATGTAAGTCGTAACTTATGAATTATTTAAACTAATGTACCGTATGGTAATATCATATTCTGATATAAATATATTTTAGGCTATATTAGATTTTTAATTTTAACTGATGTTAGAATTTATTAAAAAGATAAAGTAAACAAAATTTAGACGGGAAGTAAGGAATCGGTTCAAAATTATTAAATCAAATTTCATAAGACTTTTTTTACTATATATAGCTATACTTTATGCAGATTATGTATTTCGGGATATTAGGATTTGCAATTTGACGCTATGCCCTAAGTCCAAAATCCTAAGTACCTTTGGACATTCTTGGGAATAACGAGATATCGAAATTTATCTTGGGTATACCCAACATTGTTTTAGGGGTATCCAACCCAAAAACTTATTGTAAGATGAAGTGTTAAAATAATCACAGTAATAAAAATTAATAATGGACTA
Source organism: Dolichopus griseipennis (assembly GCA_963082915.1). Lineage (NCBI taxonomy): Eukaryota > Metazoa > Arthropoda > Insecta > Diptera > Dolichopodidae > Dolichopus > Dolichopus griseipennis. The sequence continues at coordinate 25,749,656 of OY720442.1, read as the reverse complement.
AAAAATTTCAAAAAGTATAGCTAATTAGTTTCTGAGGTATGGACTTAAAAGTCAATCTTGGCTTGATTAATTTCTGCTATACAAAATTGTTGAGTTTTTATTTCAATTAATATAAGGCTGACTTCTGGTTTCTAAGATACAAGGGCCTGATAACAAGGGGTTGTTATTAAATAAATAAATAAAGGTATATTTCATTTAAGAGCAGATTATATCATATATTTCTAATTTTGAATCTCCTGCAATTACGAATTTTTAATTTTCGGATTTCAGAGTTTATTTTTAAAAAACACAACAATTATATATACAAGACATACTCTTTTTGCTTCGTGATCAACTTTTTTCCTTTAAAACCCCTGAATATGATTATTCTAAGTTCCACTTTAGCCACCCTGCTAGCTCAAGATGTTAGAACTAATTCTAATTCTTGTGCGATTCTTAACTTTGTCGTTTTAAACTTCCAAAAATTAACTTTTTCAGATTTAACACAATCATTGCAGTCCCAACAGTTTGTATGTATTAAAATGTATTCTGCAATTTGTTTTGCGATATAATTATCGGCTTAAATAATTTGTTTTGAATTTTTTTTTGATTTATTTAAAATTAAATCAGTTATAAATTGTCATATCCAGAATAAAGTCATTTGAAATTCAAATATTTTACAGTCTAAATATTTTATTCTTTGTTTAAATTAAAAATAAGAATTAAAATAAAAAAAAAAATGTTTTTAAAATAGATTCAAATATTTTTGAAATACAAATAAATGGTAATAATATAATTAAATATTTATAATTTGAAAAAAAAAAATAGAACAAATATGATTGGTATCAGATTTTGAATATTTAACACATTTTTATTAGTTTCATTCTGTCAAAAGGTGACATTTATAAAAATGATGAGTTACTGATGATTAGTGAACTGATGATACAAATAAGTTTTTATGTAAATGTATTGCCCAATAACTTTAAAATTTAATTAAAGTAGTGGTATATATAAATGTATTGCCCAATAACTTTAAAATTTAATTAAAGTAGTGGTTTCCTTATTTATATATGTAGATGGTATTTATTATTTATATATGTAGATGGTATGTCATTATTATAAGAATTAAAGAATAATTTAAAGGATGGATTATTATATCGAATTATTATAATTAATAGATTACTAATACATTATATCTCATTATTTTCCGCTTCTCCGGCTAACAAGTCTGTATATATACCAAAGGAACCGAAGGAAAGGTACTGGGATCTTATATAATTAAAATTGATTTTAGATTTCAATATAGATGCAATTCTATTTGTTATATTAAAATATATTTGAATTATAAGGTATATCTGTATTTGTGAATTACAATATCTAATTTAATTATTTGTTTGTTTTTGGTATTTGTAAATACAATTATGACAATTCAGTTTTAAATGACTGACATATAATTATAATTAATGACATATAATTATTAATTACTAGTGTTACCAATCATTTAAAATTCAAGCCGCGATCGCATTTTTATGACCAAATAAGCTGTTATTTAATTTATATAGTATACGTGGTTATTAGCTTTTTGCAGAATTTTTATATATATGTGTATGTGAGATTTTGAATTAAGACGGATTTTAGAGTTGGATTCAAAATCAGGGTTATACGCTTTTATAAATATTTTTTTTTGTGGATTTCAGTTTTTTTAGACACCAACCCATTTAAATCTAATGCAGAATGGCCCTGAACTAAATCCAAAACCAGTTAAATTTTATTTTTTTACTTTTAAATGGGATTCAAACCCGGCCCTTGATTTAGGCGGTCGGCAATTTAACTTCAGTGCTAATTTAAACTAAAAATTAAGAAATTCTAAACATTTTGTTGATGAAAAGGAGCGTGATGGTATCATAATTTATTTTCAATACAGCAAAGTTTTTCGCAGATGCACCGTATTATTCACGAGTATGACGCAATTTTTTTTTTTGATTTAATCTTTAATCTTATAATTAATTCTATAATAAAAATTAGATATTTTTTTATTAATTAAAAAAATAATCTGATAATTTAATTCAATTAGTTAACCTTATGTAGATACGAACGACTATAAATTTAAAAAAATTAAATTAACACATTAAAATAACACATTGTTGTTGGTTGGTTTTTTTTTGTATTTTATTTTTATAATTTTCTTAATTGAAAAATAAAAGATTGGGTAAGGTATTATAGTAATGATTGAAAAAAAATTAAAAAATACCGATTAATTTTATTTTCTGAAACCTACACTTAACAATTTTATAAAATGGACCGTGGTTGCTGTCATTTACTTGTCTCTTTCCTTCCGTAATTTGTTATATGTTAGTGGTTTATTTCTTTAATTTTTTCTATTTTGTTTTGAATTTTTTGTGTTTTTTTTTTTTTTTTTTTTTTAAGTTTCAATCATTGACAGTTGACTGAAAAGCCGACCAGACCAGACCAATGTCCATATTATTATTACTACAAAATACATAAATAGATTTTGTATTTAGACTAAAATGTAAAGAATGTATTAAAGAAAAATATGTAATCAAAACAGGTTGAATATAAATACTTTGTTTCATGTATATGTATTTAAATATGTAGGTATATATATATGGAAAGTTTCTTTTTATTTTTCACATTGTTAGTTGAAAACAGTTTTTTTTTTTTGATTTAGTCAGTCAGCCAGTCAGTCAAAAGTGAGTTTTTATGTATATTTCATCATAATTATAATTATCAATATCTAGTCATTTTTTTAAAAAAAATTTAGAGTAAAAATCTTACACTCCCGGGAGATGTAGTATTTTAGGTATCTTTTGAAGGTTTTCTTCCTCACTTAGGAATTTCGGAATGCCATTTTAAGTTAAGAGAAGTGTAGGTTTGTACACCCTACCTAAAATCATCGAAATTGCCCTTTTGCAATCAGATATAGAAAAGCATATATTTTTTTGATTAGCGTTGCCTGATATGCCGGAGTCCGTACTCTGGATAACCCTAAAAATATTGATGTGTTTTTTATGAAATTTACGGGAGCATAGGTTCGAATGCCGAAAGCTTTCGATCAAACTATAAGGTCAAACACGCATAATCCCGAAACTAATTAAAATAGAACCTTCAACTTTGGTACAAGAGTGTCCCATTCTATTCCCTTTGTGTCTCTGATATGGAATCAATTAAATTAGTAATTTGGGTACCTATCGTATGTCTCCCAAGACCTGATAAACATATCTTCGAAATTGATAAAGTTAGAAACTGGAAACTTAAAACAAGAGTATTTGTTTCTTCTTTCTTTATGTGTCTGAGAAATGAAAGTAGTGTAGAGTATTACTAAGTCGGTTTCACTATTGTTCCTAAAAATTCGGTAATTATTTATGCACCAAGTGGGTTCATAAATAATTTAGGAGTGCTGTTTCAGTGACAACGTGTATATAAAAAATTGGTTTTTCGTCAGCCACGTGTGTTTAAAGCATCCACCCATTATAAAATTCCATTATAACCTTCCTACTTGTGGCAAAATATAAAAAAAATCCTGGGTCAATAATTAATAAAACAAATATTTTTTTTTTAAAGAAATAATTTTCTTTTATTAAATACATATATAAATTCATACAATTTTTTACAGCACAGTTTTGTAAATTTTCCGTAATCTAAGGGGTATTAAACTCCTGAGTTTTTGAATTGATGCAAATGAACGACATATCGAATGAATTTAAATGTTCCTTTAAGATATTTTTAATTGCTGAATATTCTATAAATCCATCATCCCAATCAAGTTCATCCCTATTTAACTCTTCGAATGAATAAGTTTCTTTAAACATTAAAAGCACTGGGATCAGTAACTCATCATCAGCTTTTAAAACAAAATTCTTATTATTTCCAAAAAATTGCTTTCCTTCTGCTTATTTGATGTTTCACTATATTAAAAAAGCCCATGAAGCCTTTATTTATATCTGATTCTTAATTCCACCATCTATAGGGGTGGGGTAGTTACACATTATACATTTAATTTTATTTTAATAAAAGAAAGTTAAATACAGGAATTCAGGTTTTTAGTAAGGATTTTTCAATATTTTAGCCAATTTATCATTTAAAAATTTTAATTGTTAATATCTTTAAGATTCAAGTTATAATTAAGGATTTTATGCCATCTGGTGGCCCTGATGCTGATAATGATGATTTTTTACTCTGATGGAATATCAAGAATAATTCCTGTGGTCGTTTTGTTTTTTTTTTTTTTTTATTATGAAACCAAAGTGTGTAAAGGTTTCGCAATAAAAATCAAAAATAACAGTAAAAATAACAGTATTTTTAACACAAAATAAAAAAATTTGATAATTTTTTTTATTGTTCAATCATTTAGTGTTGAACAGCATTTTTTTTTTTTAAAATTGATCATAAAAAAATTTTGCAGCACCACAAACCAACAATAAAAACAACAACAACAACAACAACAACAACAACAACAACAACAACAACAAAATAATAAAAGAAATAATAATATGAAATGTATGTATCAGGTTATTGCCTTGCATCTCTATTTAGTATGTATTTCGGTCATTTCAATACCTATTTTTTCACTCCTGATTGTTGTATATATTCATCTTATGCAACAAAGTCATCATCAACATCAACTATAACAACAACAACAAAAAACAAATAAAACCAAGAAAAAAAACAAGGAATTACAGAAATATTTTTTTATTCAAAAGGCACCTCAATCAATTTCAGCACTTGTTATTTACTTTTGTTTTGGAATTTAAAAATTTTTCTGAATTGAATTTTTTATCTGTTGAATTGTTATTGTTGTTGATGTTGCTGTTGTAGTGACTGTTGCTACTGATGTTATTATAATTTTCATTATAGTGTTTTTTTTTTATTTCAAATCTTTTATTCTGCAAAATAAAAAAAAAATATATTTAAGGTAAGTATTGTATTGGTTTATTTGTTTTTTATTGATATGGTTGCAACTGTTGCATTTTTAATTCATCTTATTTTATATTTTATTGAATCATATACGAGTATACAGATATTGTTTGATACAGTGGCTGATTTGACTTGGAATTTTTTGTTGGTTAGTTTTTTATTTTATATTGTTGCTGTTGTTGTGGTTGTTGTTGTTGTTGTTGTAAGCTGATGATCCATCATCTGTTATGTGTTATTGATGACTATTTACTGACTTAATAAATATTATATACTATATACATACGGATGGAATATTGCGTCTCTTTTGTTTCGTTTTTTTGTATTGTATTGTTGAAAAATGATGATATTCATCATCATCATCATCAGCAGCAGCAGCAGCATCATCATCATCATCATCATTTTTGTTTTTTTTTTTTTGATAATAATTGATAATGATGATCAAAAGAATAATAATTAAAGTGATGAATACCTGTTGTATGCTGTTATTATTGATGAGCTTAAGAAAAGTTTAATTATTTTTTTTATTTTATTGGTTTTATGTACGATAAATGTGTGTGTGTGTGTTTGTGTGTGTGTGGTGTGTCTGAATAATTTTTTTTACATTTTAATGTTGATGAATGGAAGGCAATTGGCAATTGTGATATGATGCAATCTAAATATAAGAATTACGATCTTAGCAGGTTATTTATAATCAGGTTTTGTTTTTTTTTCAAGTTTTTATATATACGTACTAGAATGATGGCATTTTTTTTTTTTATTAATTTAAAACGTTATTTTGTTGTTAAATTTTTTTTTTTATTTCGTAATTTATAGGATTGTTGCAGTGTTGTGTTATTTTGTGTGGTGCAATGTGTTTCCAGTGTGATTTCAAGTTTGTTTGAAGCGTAGACTTAAAAAAAAAAAACCAATATTCATATATAAAAACCCAACTGTATATAAAGCTTTGTGATAAAAATCATAAGTTTCAATATTGATTCCTTTGCCCTTCACTTTGAAAAAATTTAATTTTTTTTGCTTTTGTTGTTTTTTTTTTTTATTGTTCAAAAAATGTATTTTATGGGATTGAAAGTTATATTTAATATACATGGTGTCTTACACATTATATCCAAGTCTTTATCAAAATAATTTTTTTTTTATATAAAAGTTACGCATTTTTTTTTAACTTATATGTAAACCTGTACTCATTTAATATTTAAAATGGGGTTTGTGTAAAAAAAATGGTTTTGTTGTATGTATTTTTAATGTTTTTTAAATCTTAGGTTCCTGTTTTACTGTTTGATGTATTTTAAAAGTAGTTGTTTTTTTTCATTTTCCTTAAATAATTAAGCCAGTTTAAATAATAATTATACTGAAATGGAGATTTATTTGAATGGTAGATATAATTTAACAATTTTTTTTTTTTTATATATGGGTCAATTTTAATAGCTTACAGTTATATGGTAAATTTAACCGATATTTAAAAGTTTTAATTTGATTTTATTGAGATTCAGGAAAGATTTGAAATTAAAATTATCGATTTTGAGTTGAAAGGAAAAATTAAAATTACAAAAGGAAAGAAAAAAAATTAATTAAATTATAAAAAAAAAAATGTTTGGTTAAATATTAAAAAATGTGGATTTGCCTAAAATTATATGATATTTGTGTTAATAGGTGTTTTGGAGTTTTATTTTTCTTTTTTGTAATTTAACCAAAAGGTAATAATTAAGTTGTTTAATATAATTAATATAATGTATTTTTTTTTCAGTTTTGGATTTAGAAATTGTTGTATTTAATGTTATTTGGGATTAAGGAAGTATTTGAAAATACAGGCCTTTTAGGAACTTTTGAATATAAGGATTGAAATTATATTGCTAGATCTTCATGCTTTTTCTATCTCTCGCTAACTTTTAAATCGAAATATTTTTAAATTGGAAAATATTAATACTAAGCTCAATCAAATATTAGAATTCAATTTTTCCTTCAGTATTCGGAATAAAATTATTTAAAAAATTTAAAATTTTATAAAGTTTCTTGTTTGAGTCTTTCGATTATATAAATTATTTTACATTAATTTGCTAAGTTTTTCGAATGTAATCTTGAAATGCATTGTTAATTTTAATTAAGTCTATTATTTCAATACTATAAAAATCATAATAAGTAGATATATGTACAATTAATGATGTGTTTAAGATGGGCAACACGAACATAATTTGATTTGTAGTAGTTTGTAGTTTTATTAATATTATGTATTATTGTAGTATTACGTAGTCATGTATTACTTAATATTTTATATTTTAAAAATGATCTTCCTATTTTTTTTTGTCATTATTTAAAATATTTTCATGACATAATGTTAATAATAAATAATGATTGAATTCAAATAATTTTAACATTGGAAATATAAGTGAGTTGTTATATATATATATGTAAGTTGGGATTAATAACATAAAATTGTGATTTCATTAGTTTTTAATATTTAAAATAAAATCGATCCAAAAAAAATTAAAAGAAATTAAACTTCCTTTAACTTTCGTTAAGACCGACTTCTACCAAACGTTTTTCAAACTATTGTGTTTTACGTACTTTATATGTCATAATAGCAAGAACATTCTTAATAAAATAATAATTTTCGACTTTTCAATTTTCTAATTTGTTTTTTAATATTTAGTTATCAAAATTAACCTGTCATAAAAGTAACAAACAAAACTAAATCATTTTGAAAATGTTCTTAAAAGTTTATCGCTTGAGTTTTTCGAATATTATTCGAAAATTTTTGAAACGTTGTGTTAATACGAATGTGCATAACTTCTGATGTGTTTTATATGAATAATTTGAATATAATTCTATTTGTTATAGTAACTTTATTGTTTATTACGAAATCAGGTATTATTTAATTAATTACTTTAAAAAAAAAAAACAGTTCTTCCCATTTCTATGTCTTATTTAAAATATTTTGTGACATAAAACTAATAATAAAGAATAGCTATATTGAACCTCCTAAAAGAAAGGTTTTAATTTTATATTGTAAAATTTAAATATTTATAATGTGTTTTTCTTAATTTCATAGCTTCTGCTTAAAAATATTAAATTAAATCGCTACTATATGTCTAAACTACATTAATATATTTAAAATAATCATTATTTAAAATATTTTCATGACATAATGTTAACAATAAATAATGATTGAATTTAAGTTTTTAAGTTAATTTTAACATTTTTTAAGTTAATTTCAATTAAAATATTATATAAAATTCGAAAGTTTTCAATATTTGAAATGAAATCAATCCAAAAAAATTTTCATATTACGGCTATATATACTTTATTTTCATATGCTATATTGAAAATCTAATTTCTATACATACCAATTATAAAATTAAATCAATCTATTGAAAAAAAATCTGTAGATAAAAAAAACCAATTGAAAACTAATTTTTAACAAAAATTGAAATTAAAGAAATCAAAAATGAAAAAAATCCAAAAAGAAAGGGGAAAAGAAACAAAAAGAAAGTAAAAAAAAAAAAATATATTTCGAAAATGAAAATTTTCTCACGTACAACCAATCAAAAATTGTGCTACAAAATGCATATTATTCGTAAGTCTGTCGATGTAATCATTGTCGTTTTAATAATTTTTAAAACCAATTTAACACTGTTAGTTCTTTGTTTTTATTTTATTGTTTTTTTTGGTATCTAAGTCCGGTATGCACATAATGCTAATTGTGTTATCCACCTATAGTTGTATTTTTCTATAAATAATATTGAAAATAAAAAAATCAACAATAAAATATACCTACCACCAATAATAAAATTACAAAATTTTATTTTAAGCATATTTTTACTTTTCATTTTTCTGTTTGTAATGCGGAAGAAAAGTATTTTCACCGATATGAATGCCTGTTATATTGATGCAAAGGTACTGGGAAAATGGTGAAATTTATGTTTTTATATTGGGAATTGGAAAAATTATTATATACATATGTTTTATGTATTATAGGATTGATTAAAGAATATGTTTCCAATATTTAAAGTTATTAAAGTTTTAAATTTCTTAATTAAATAAGAAATGTTCTTATCCACTTAGGCCTTGGGTTATATTTAACCTACAGTAAATTTTTATATACAAAAGGATGCATTTTAAGCTTCTTCTTATAGCAATGAGCTGGATATACTTACGTACCCACTGACTCGGTGGATTATAAAAGTAATTTTAAATGAAACTCAAATCCTTTATATGAAATCAGTTTACCTAAACCACGCTTTTTAAAAAGTTCTTTCATCCTAAGTTGTTAAGCAATTTTTTCTGGTCACTTTCATATGAACTTGTAATTATTAGATATTGCGACCATGTTAGACTTCTTTGGAGCTTTAAAATTTTTGCATTGCATTGCATTTCTGTCCTTTTTTATGGTCATATCTATTTCATTATAAGGTAATTAAGCAAATTAATTTCTTTCATAATCAAAAAAAATTGAAAATATTTTTAAAGCTTATGTTATAAATGGAATATTAAATTTTAAATGTTATTCATTTCACATAAAATCATTGAAGGAAAAAAAAATAAAGATTGGAATGTAGGACGCAAGTCATTTGGTGTTCAATTTGATCGTTTGTTTATCGTTTAATGAATATTTAAAAAAAAAAAAAAATAAAGAAAAGGTAAAAAACTAAGAAAAAATGCACTTGCAAATTGCAAAATTACAACAACAAAGTAAAATAAAAAATTTTTTTGGTTTCTATATAGACAAAAATCAAATGCATAAGTTTATAATCTAACGATTGTTGCATTCATAACATTGTAATTTGTTAATAAAAATTTTTATTTTCTATTTTATCCAATTGTAATTAACTTTGCGTATCATATAATGAATATGTATATGTATGATACGCAAAGTTAATTACAATTGGGTAAAAGCAATACAGAAATTAAGATCTTAAAGTGAGATTGTAAAAGGTTTTTTTTTTGGAATTTTAAATAAAAATTAGTTTTTATCTATAGAACTTATTACCAATAAACGGCTGTAAACGGAATGCCTTTAGATAAATAAATCTATTAATTTTACTCTCTTTGAACTTTTAATTCCCAGGAGATATTATTTAATATTTTACGTTTTTCGTTAAAATAGATTTTAATTACTTAAAATTAATCATAATTTCAACTTTAATAACTCGAATTTTAATTTTTCCCCAGTTCATTTTTAATTATATTTACAATTTTCCAATTTTTTATTAAACTTACCACCTATTTTTTGCAGTTTTATTTCTTGGGAGTTATTTAAAATTCCAATATACTCGTAGTATATATGTATATTTCCATCAATATATTCTTTTAAAGTAAGGCACAAGTACAACATACTGTGATGTAATTGCCTCAAGTTATTTAAAATAAAAATTACAAGAATTTTTATTATTTTTTTTTCTATATATTTGTGCCACATATGCTTTTAAGCTATTTTTTTTTTTTATTTAAAAGAAGTTCATCTCAAATCCACTATAAAACGATAATATATTTTTTTCATATATATATAAATGATCAGAAATGGAATACAGAAAACAACTGGAATTTATAGATATAAATGATGAAAAAAAAAAAAAGAAAAATTAATTTATTAAAACCACCTTAAAGTTAAAAAGAGGTGAGAATATACTTAAAATCATAACTACCTTTTAAACAAAAAAAAAAAAAAAACAAAAAATAAAAATTGCATAAGAAAATAAAATTTTTTTTCTTTCAAAACTCCATCTGTGACGCGGTTTTTTTTTCTTTATTTTAAAGACATACCATTTCTCTTTTTGATTCATTCAACATTAAATGAAAAATTGTGTATCTTAAGATTGGAAATATTTTCAATAGTATTTTTTATATACTAAACAGATATTTGGTTGCCGGTTGAATAAAATTTGTGAATTTGTGAGTTTGTGAATTCAAGTGAAAATATTGAGTGAAATATTGAAAAAGTTTATATTAAAAATTGGTAATTTACTGAGTATTTTATATAGAACAAAGCTTACAGATTTTTAAGATCTAACTAGACATGGTTAATTCAAATTCTGTGAAAGTCGAATAAAGTGATAGTGCAGAGCAGTGATCTTCCACGGATCTGAAAGTCATTCTTTGGAACCTGTTGAAGAACTCACCAATTCAGGGATTGAATTTAAATTTTCCCTGATCAAGTTTTTCTAGTACACTAGTCTGCATCTGATGTGTTAAAATTTGTTAAAACTACAAAGATTCCTGTAATTCCTGTAATTCTGACTTTTATACCCTACTATCTTTGGTCAGATATGTAAATTTATATATAACATTGACGTTGGTTATCTTGATGGGGGTCACAATTCAAAAGACTCAAGTGGGAAACTTTAAGAATATTTAAAAAAAAAGTAACCAAAAAAAATAGATCCTTTTAGTACGGTGAAATGGGGTTCTGTCCTGTTTCTTTTATGCTTCCAATATTTTAGATTAAGGGGAGTGGCAGCTCGGATACGATTCACAAATCTTTCAAGTTGTTTTCCAAAAGTTTGTACAGGGTTTTAAGTCATTTATTGTAAATCTTTTGTACATATAATTATAGATTTTTTCACCCTTTTTGTAAAAAAATATTCAAAATCATTTGAACTTTTTTAAAACATTTGTCTGAAATTAAATTAAATACATACTTTACCATTATCTTTTTAACTTTAGCAACCTTTAATACCAACGCTACTATTCATGCATTTTTCGAAAAAACAAAACTATTAATTTATTTTTTAGTTTTTTTATATTTTTGATTTTATTATTGGGTGTTCTCCATTTGGTCTGATGGTATTTTATATGAATAAGTGCATACTTCATACTACTTCTTTAATTATTGCGTTGAATATTGGATAGTATTTAAATATATTATAGTATGTATCTATATATAGAGTTAAATTAGTTTTGCTACTTTTATATGTATACATGTATATATATTTGATATTGTTGTTTTGTCTTGCATTTTTAAAAATTTTTATATTTATTATGAAAGAATTATTAATTTAATAAAAAAATCAGCAACAACAAAAAAATGGGAGAGAGAAAATTTTAAAGGAAAATTTAAAAAAGAAAAAAACCAGATATTCTTGATTATCGTAAAAAGATTGTACAAAAAATGTTAATATATTATTTAAAGTATAAATTATTTCATAATAAACATGCTCTAATAATGTACTATATCTAAATACTTGGAATACATAAGCATAGACATATGTTTTAATATATATGAACTTGTATATATATAACCATTTATACATATATTTATATAATTAAATATATAATTTTGTTTCATTAGAGGGATAATCAACAATTTTATGTACTTGTTATACTATATGTTAAATTCATGTATATGATAATTTTATATTAAAAATATTAAATTATAATTTTAGAATTTGTATTTTAAAATGTAAAACTGAACATACTATGTATATTTTTACTATGGAATGTTAATTATTCAAAGAATATCTAATTTTTTTTATTATGTTAATGTTTGAGATTCCATTTTCTAGTTAATTTATTATGAATTTGGCTCTACAGTTAAATTTATTCAAATTTATTTAGAATGCAACTTAATAACGCTGACGGGCTAAAAATTTCATAATTTTAAAGATTATCAGAATATACGGAATTGTAAATTGAGTAATAAAGTTAATTCTAATTAAAATTTTTTGATTCTTTATTTTCTAAAATTCTAGAAAATAAATTATTTCACTGGATTGCTTTTGCATAATAAATTATATATAAATTAAATATAAATTAAGTATAATTTTTAATTCATTTCGAAATCATTTATAATTTATATAATAAAATTATTTATAAATAAATTATTTTTAAGGAATTAAAAATGTATAATAAATATTATTTTTGATTATTTTTAATTCTATATACAAAAATTCGTGAGTTTTTTGGAATTTTTGACAAAGTTTTTCATAATCACTTTGTAACATTTGGCCTTGGACAAATATTTATGAAAATTATTGCAAAATTAATTACAATGATGCTAATGACATTCTTGCTTTAAAAATAGCATTATTAAATTATACATATCTCTAAAACCACTTCATTAAATAAAATATCAAAAACAAGAAGCTCAATCTTCTGTAATTGTATTATTGATCTGACATAATTTTGAAAACATAATAATACAAAGTTTTAACTCCCCAATTAATCGTTTTTTTTTTTAAATATTTAGGACTCAAATCTAAAAACAAAAAAATAATGAATTAAAATCTGACGGATAGCTCAGTGGTAAAGGAACGGCTTTTCAATCGAAAAGTATCGGGTACAAATCCTGGTGGGATCATATCTAATAAAAAAATATAGTGTACATTACAACAATTTAATAATAAGTCCAAATGTCAAATCGGCAAAGGATTAATAATATCAGGCAATATTTACTATTGTTTGGTGCTACAAATAAATAAATAAATAAATCAATAATTAAAACAATGTTAATTTTTTTTGGTATAATTTATAGTAAAATATGTATAGTTTATTTCAGATATATTTCAATTAATTTTATATTCAATTTAATATTATACTTATACCATTTATATAATATGTATTACAATTTATATATTTTTTACATTTATTTTATTTTTGTATGTATGTATGCATTATAAAAAATTTTATTTTAAAATAAATCTAGTATGGACAAAAGTTTAATTTTTTTTTTTTTTTATTTAAATTTTTATAAAATTTATTTTTTTTTATACATTTAATTTTCATATTTATGACAAAAGTTAATCCATTTTTTAATCCATATTATATATATATATATTAAATTTTCCAAAAATATTAAATTAATGTATTAATTAGCAGCAAATGAAAATTTGGATAATTTGATGAAAATATTTAATTTATTTAACAATTTTAAAGAGAATATATATTAAGAATTCTAATTCAATTAACCACACACAAATGCAATTGTTCCATTCGTAAGATTTTTAAATGTCATTTTCATTTGACATACAGTTATGATTTCATAAAAATATTTAGTTTATTTATTTGACGGTTCAAAAAGTTTTAAATAGTGTGAAATGTGAAATAACAGTTATTAACAGAATTGTCACTTTTGCGATATGACAGTTGACAAAATCATTTCGTGCAATAGAAATCGATTTATTTATTTTGGATCATCTTTAAGTCTGTATATATATGAAAAATTGTATTTTTTTTGATGAAGAACCAGAACTCATGTTTTTTTAGGTTAAAAAAGTATCCTTTTGTTAAATTCCCATATGTATATATATATATATAATGAGTAATGAATGACATTTACATGAATAAAATTGTTACCAGATAATGATAAATTTATTTAAATTGAAAATTATTAATTTATTAATGACAAAATTAAATATAAATTTTCTGAAAAAATTGCCATAAAATAGAAATTTCAAAATAATTGTTGTTTTTTATACAAATTTAAAATGGAAATTTAAAAATAAAAAATTAATATATATATATGTATACATACAATATAATAATTAACTTAAAATCTATATATAGATATTATGTTAAATTTTATTTAAAATTTTAATTAAATATTTGAAAAAAAATTCCTAATAAGGCACATGAATAAAAAATATTTTTCCATTATTTTATTACATTCGTTAAGTTTTGTTTTTTTTTACATGAAAATTATATAAATTATTTTCTAAAATATATATATGTAACATATGTGTATTTATTATATAATATATAAAATACATATATATATATATATATATGATTACTCAATTATTTTGTTTTTTTTTTTTATTTAATTATTTAAAATTTAATTTTTTTTTATAAACAACTTAATTTTATTCTAATTTATATATTTATATTCATTAAATATTTTTTTTTAATATTATTTTATTTTAGCATGACTTATTTTTGTGTTATGTCTTATTTTTAAATATTTATGTAATATTTTTATTTATTTTTTAAATTTATTATAAAATTTAATTGACCTTAAATCTTTGATTTTGTTTTAAAAAGAAAAACTAAATTTAATATGCGTTTATTTAATCGCATTTAAAATAGTTTTCAATATTTTATTGTATTTTTTTTGTTTTCCTATTAATTCTGTACTAATTTAATTTAAATTATTTTAAATTTTTTTATTATTTTTTAAAAATGTATTTGCATCTTTTTTAATACGAAAAGATTTTAGTTAAGACGTAAATGAAGATCAAAAATTTATTTCTGGAATACTAAGTTATTTCAGAAGTGTAGAAAGTGCTGGTATAACGGAGAGTCCTCTTATACCATTTAACTGCAACATTACTAATTAATCTATTAAAAAATCTACTTTTATTAAATTCTACAAAAGATTCAGTTTAAGTTTTTCATATCTTTTTAAAAGAAATTTTTTGCTATACTATAACAGAGAAGTAACGCAATTGGCAACACTTTTTTTTGAGTAATTTCACATTTAAGTTCCCCACTTTGATAAATGATTTATTTTTATAAAAATGTCATTGTAACTCCGATTGACATCAAATAAAGTGTAATACCCTATTCACACTATGGGTCTATAACTTGTTATAGCGATCGTATAACATGTTATAAGAATTTGTATTCACACTACGAAAATTTGACGTTTTAATAAAAAAGTTTTGCTTGACATTTTTGTTTGTTTATAAAAAAATTTTATTTACAAATCATAATGGATTCTAAAAAGAAAACAAAAAAAAAAAATTATTTATGATTTAATGAAAATTATAAAAAAATCATTCAAGACAATTACAAGTCCTTCGAGGGATATGAAGATCCAAAAAAACTTTAATAAATCGAAAAAAAATCGATTATATCAAAAAATTTTTGACAGCTTATTTTCATACAATATTTCTATGTATAGGATATTATAACAACTATATAACAATTCAACGCTGATAACATGTGATAGACCCGTAGTGTGAATAGGGTATACAATAGATATCACTAACACATTAAAGAATTTGTTTGAATTTAAAATTATGAATTTTTTAATTCGATTTACGTCGTTTTATTAACCCTAACATTTTTCAATGACACAGATAACTGTCAGTTGTAAAATGGTATAGTAATTGAATTTAAAAAATTTTATTAATTTCGTTAAGTTGCAAAATACATTTTTTTTTTCAATTGTTATTTTTAATGAATTTGAAATCTTGGGTTTTTTTTTATTTTTTAATGTACATTAAAATTCTACTTTAATTAATTAGAATTTTATGACAAAATATGATAATTTTCTCTAATTTTTCAGAAATTTTTCAATTTTTTTTTATAATTTAATAATTTTTAACATTTTTTTTATTGTTTTTGTTTTTATTTTTTTTATTTAATATTAAAACATACCAATAACTCTTGTATATTATTTCAATTTACTTAAAATATATTATGTATTTTCAAAAGACTATTGTGAGTATTAATTTAAAAAAAAAACTGAACTAGTTCTATTTCTAATTACATTAAATATAATTTCGTTTTTTTTTTCTCATTTTTGTAATTTTAAAATATATTTTTAATTGTTTTTATTTTTGTGTGTTAAATTTAACACCGAAAGTATACAACGCGAAAAAAAACGCTGTTATACATTCAAATATTCTTAGGTTAATTACCTTATCAAACACAAATTAAAAAAATAAAATAAAAGTAAGAATTCTTTACAATTTTATAACTACTATACTACTAAATATGTTATTTTAAATTTTAAACTATTTAATTATTCAATATAACAACAAAACATATAATAGATAACATAACATTAAAAAAAAAAAAATTTAATTTAAAAATATGAAATGAAGGACTAAAAGTTAGAAGAAATGATTGTTTAACATGCAATATATAGATTTAATAATTAACTTCAGTTTTATGTTAATATTTGTTAAAATTTTTCTGTTTTAAATATTAAATCAGACTATTTTAAAATTTAATTAAATTAAAAATGACTGTTTTATCTATTGTTTCAAACTCAACTCAACTGCATGTAAACATAGTAAAATTTTTTTTTAATAATTGATGCATGTAAACGTAGTAAAAAATTAAATGAAATTTAAAGAAGAGAGTTTAAGACAAAAACGTGTTTAGAGAATATTGTAGAACCCTTCACCATAAGTAACCCCAAGAATTTTTTAATAATTTTTTTTTTAATTAATTTAATTTAAAAATTTTTTTTTTTTAAATAATTATTTCAATTGAAATTTTTTTTTTATAATTGTTTTTTTTTATTGTTTTTGGATTTCTCTGGTTTATAATAATTTCAATTCATTTAATTGTGTTTATTTTTTTATTGTGTTTTTTATCTTCTAGGTTTACCATAATTACCATTAACTGGACCATAAATATTACCATTCATTTGTTGATGATGCTGTTGATGATGTGGTATATTACCATTTTGATGTATCATATTGCCGGATGCTTTTCTATGTTGCATTGTTGTTGGTGGTAAATCATCATTTAATTCTAAACCAGCAACCATTTGGGCTATTTCACGTTCTTTTTTCATATCTGGCGGATTAAATTGTAGACTAGCTAATGAACCATGACTACGACTACGATGTTCTTGTCTTATTGAATAACTAAAGGCTCTTTCATTTAAATGACCTTTTCTCCGATAAATACCAGTGCCACCAGGTGATTCAGCTCCAGAATTACCAGAATCATCTAAACCGTTACCAGCCGATTGTGCTAATTTACGATTACTCATACCTAATGGTCGGGGTTCATTAATCATTGAACCTGGACCACCGGGTGGTGGTGGTGGTCCACCAGGATATGGTCCATACATTGATGGTATAATTGGCATACCAACTGGTATACCACCACTACCACCAGTACCACCATTTAATTTATTTTTACTTTTTTTCTTTTTATTTGATTTTGATGGTTGCAATGTTGCATATTGTTGTGGTATCATTATTGGTACTGGACCATTTTGTGTATGATGTAATTGATGCATTGCTGCTAATGGTGTTTGTAGCATATGTGGTGGTGGTGGCTGTTGTGGATGACCATTTGGATGATGATGATGATGATGTGGATGATGATGATGATTATGTGGTGGACCTTGTGGTGGTGGTGGTGTCATACCTCTATGACTAAATGTATGATATTGTCGGACAGCTGCAGCTGCATGTGGACCAATTGGACCGTAAATTACACTGCCTGGTGGTGGTGGTCCCATTGATGGATGATGATTATGATGATGATGTTGATGATGTAACATACCAGGTCTTTGTAAACTATTTGCATGTATTGGTTTTGGTCTTATTAATGTACCAGATAAACTTTGACTACTCCCAGTTTTTGATGATTTTTTATCTTTTTTTTTTTTACTTTCATCTTTCATGGGTGGTGGTGGTACTGGTATTGGTGCACTAATTTGTCTCGCTCTAGCTGGTCTACCCAATGTCGATGAATTACCCGAGAAAACTTCATAAGGACTTTCTAAATTAACTATACCATCTAATTGATCATGTGAACCATTCCATACTTTATGATTTTCATCACCATTAAATATTGAACCATCACCATCTATATCGACTATATTAAGATCAGCACTGCTCGCATAAACTGTAAGAAGATAAAAAGAAAAAATAAATCAATAAGAAGTTTATTTCAATTGTAAAAAAAACATTCTAATTTTTTTATTAATTAATTCTTTAAATTAAATCAAAGTTAAGGCCAACTAAAATACAAAAATAAACTTTAACCTTTTCAAAACAATTTATGTATTTATGACTAATATTCAATTACGACCTTCGTTTTATAATAAATATTTCTGTATTGAAAATCTACTAGTTTTTTTTTTTTTTTAGAAATCTTATTATAAAAATAGCAAAGTTTGTTTTTTTTTTTTCAATAAATTAATTTTTTTAGAAATAATCACCAGATCACTTTCAATTATCCACCTATTTATTTAAGTTAATATTCAATCATTTTAACCAATTTTAAATTCTAAACAATTTTTTTTTTTTTATTAAAATGAAACCAGAAATAAAAAAATTATAATGGAATTTCAATAAAAAAAAAAAAAATTATAATTAGCCGGAAAATAATAACGTTAACTGTATTGGATTCGAAACAAAAAACAAAATCTAAATCAGATTTCTATATATTTTGTACTTCTAATAACAATTAATCGATTTATTTATGACATTGAAATTATTGGCATACTTAAAATTATGTAAAAACTGAATATTATATACATACTCACTAACGCGTACATATATACACATAACGTAACATAAAATTAGAGAATTTTTTTTAACAAACATCTTAAGAATGTATCTTAAATCGTTATATATCTAACAGTAATCTGTTTAAATAACAATATTACAATAACAACAAAAAACCGTTGCTATGAAACGCACACCAAAAATTTAAAATGACTGACAGTTTTTTTGATGACTAAATGGTAGTATATATAGATGAAATTAATCTATATAGAGGTATTAAACGTAGGTTTAGAAATACATATATATATATATATATATATATAATATGTTAAATGAATTAGGTTACTCTTTGATTAGTCATCGCGCCAATTAAGTGTTAATCGAATAAAAATACAAATTAAAATAAAATAAATTTTGGAAATAAACGTAGACAAATGTTATTTTTCTTTTGTTTTTCTATTTGTTGAAAGGTTTACAAATGCCTTTAAAATTAAGATTTTAATTTAACTACCACTACAAAAACATATTTAATATTATGTTTTTATTTTATTTTTTTAATGTATTAAATACAATAAAAAGGTCAATAGATTCGAAAAAATTAACAAATATCTTATAATTAAATTAATCTGAAAAGTACGCAAGATAAACAGTAAAAAATACAGTATTAATGATTAAAATTATAGAATTTTTTAAAAAGTTTTGATTTAATTCTTTTGTAAGACTTATTTTAAATTTAGTTTTGGTACAATTTATAATTTAAATAAATTAACATAATAAATATGATAAAAATTGACATAATGAACAAAGAAATATAATACAAACAATAGTTTTTGAAACAAGGAAATTTAAAGAGGAGTTGGAAGATAAATTTATAAAAAAATGTTTTGTGGAAATAATAATCACCTGAATATAGGACTGGTCAAAGTTTTAAGGCCTGTAGCGCTTAAAAGTCTACCATGTAAAAGAAGCTTCTCACTAAATTAATTTTTAATGAGATTTATCTAATTGTTTTAACTTTAATAATTTTATTGCATTTATCTCAAAGATTGGAAAGTGTGGTCTTTTTCGAGCTAGTGGACGAATATTCGAGCAAATGGACGAACATAGTCTAAGAACATTTAGATAACGGGAAACATATAAATTATATAAAATCTTCTATTTGCAGGGTAAAAATAAATTAAATAAAATAAAAAAAAATATTTTTTTCAATGTATACTTTTATTAAAGTAGTACTAACCCCCTAAAATGTAGAAAATAAAAAATTGAAGATAGATCTTGGGAATTTGTTACTGTGTTAATATAAAAGTAAATTGCTGGTATAAGAAACAGTTCTTTTAATGTTTGAAAATTTTTAAGCTTAAAATGTTGAAAATTTTTATTAACCAAAAATTGATGGTAGATCTTTTGCATTTAAAAGTGTTTTAGTATACAAGTAAATTACTGAAATGGTGACAGTTCTTCTTTCAAATAGTCTTAATCCAGCAATTTACTTTTATATTAAAACACTTTTACGAGAGGAACGATTTTCAGAGATAATTTACATAAATAGTAAAATTACCGATTAAAGTTTTTTTGTCTGGATGTCAATACCAGATATTCTAAAAATTTTTTAATATTTTATGTTCATGCTTCATTATTGCTAAAAACATCATTAAATTGAATTAAAAATGATTTAAAATCAAATTATAATTAGAATCTTAATTAAACAATTATATATTTACGAAAAACATTACAATTTATTTTGTTTTAATATTTATAAATTCTAATTCAAATATTAGATAATCATCTAACTGGTAAAAGATTTAATCAGCTTATTTAATTGATTTTGTAAAATTTTTTTTTCTATTTATAGAAAAATGGAAATAGAAATTGATTACCTTAACTACTTACATATGTCATATTTATTTTAATGTCAGATTATTAAGGTTTTTACCAAGATATTAGTATCGGATAATTTTCTTATTTTAGTTATAATATAATAAGCTCGTTAATTATCTACTTTAATTAAAAACAAAAAAAGTTTATTTAACTTGCATTGTTTTACAGCGTTTTGATTTCATTTTACGTTTTAATTTTAGAAGTTTTGAAGAGAAAGAAACAAAAGAACATCATTATAATATTTTTAATTAATTTGAATTGCATATTTTTAGGATAACGCTTTTTTGAATTAAAATGACATTTCGCTTTTGTATGACATTTTTATTTGTATTTGCATAGATCGATCTACTGGTGCATTAATTTATTTATTTATTTATTTGTAGTACCAGACAATAGTAAATGTTGCCTTTGCATATTTGACATTTGGACTTCTTATTAAATTATTTTAATATACACTATATTTTTTTATTAGATATGATCCGACCAGGATTTGAACCCGAGACTTTTCGATTGAATGGTGTATATATATACATAATATATAGATTATTTTTTTTTAAATTTTAAATATTATTATTATCGAATTAAGAATTATAAACGATTCTTGAATTTTATAGGGTGATTCAAAATTAAACATTAATACAAAAATATAAAATGTTTATTTCTTTAATTTTATTATTACATGGGTACAAAGATTAAAAAAATTTAGTAAAAATTAATATCAATAAAATAAATTATAACATTTTTTTTTTTTTCATATTTAATTTTTTAATATTTTTTGCAATATCACTGTCAGATATATTATATATATATATATATATATATGAGTCTATTCTGTCAAATCTATTATTTTTAAATGATTGCAAAAAACAGAAAACAAATTTAAGTTAAGCTATCTACTAATTACAACTCATTTTCTCTTGAATAACTTTTCAAGGTAATTTTTATTTTTATAATTTTTTACTTAATTTCAAAATAAATTGGATATTTCGATCAGGTTAAATTTAGGTCAATTACTTTTGGACAACTTAAAATTATTATTGGATTTTTATTTTTGCTTTAAATAAAAAAAACAAGAAAAAATAAAAAATTTTAAAAATCTTAAATATGTTAGGTGTTAGAAATGTTAATTGATATTTACTTATATATATAGATATATATGTATATATTAAACGATTTGATAAGGAAACTACTGAAATTATTAAGTTACCTTTCAAGCTAATTTTTTTTTTTTTAAGTGA
Organism: Dolichopus griseipennis; assembly: GCA_963082915.1. Taxonomy (NCBI): domain Eukaryota; kingdom Metazoa; phylum Arthropoda; class Insecta; order Diptera; family Dolichopodidae; genus Dolichopus; species Dolichopus griseipennis. The sequence goes on along the minus strand of OY720442.1, from coordinate 25,727,494 downwards.
GATAATTTATTTAGTTGCAACTTTTTTGTATTTTATACAACTTTGTTTCAATGATCGTGTTTGAATTGGTCTTTCACAAATTAAAACAAGTAAAAAAATCTGATTAATTTGTTACAAAAAAGAAATAGTAAATAGGGATAAATAGTAATTTAAATTTTATTTTGATTTTAAGCTTTTAATCAATTTTTTTTTTTTAATTTAAGTAAGTCCGAAAACGAAAACAACTTTGAAACATTTTTTGTGAATTATACAAGTACTTATACTAATTAAGAATGATTTTAAATTTTAATTGATTACCTAGTTAAAAGTTTCAAGTTAATATGGTTCAAAAAGGTTTATTAAATTTTTTTTTTCACGCTATGCAAACTTTAGGAACGAATTCCTATACATAACAATGTCAAAAGATATGTAGATTTGTGATAGAAGACGAGAGTTGAATAGTACATCGGAAACGAACTTATACAAGTTCTTTTTGAAACGTTGCTAGTTGAATAATGATATATTTCTATCAGAAGGGAGCACATACAATGGAAACATGTTCCATATGTTCCATATTCTTGCAGTTCTCGTAATCAATGAGTTTCCATAACAAGTTTTAAACTACCTAGGAATAAAGTGTATAAGATGACATTCTATAGTTTATAGTCTACAAGCTCAATTTGTAAGTTTTATTATTTTTTTAAGTTGGTACCAGCGCTACCATCCCATTACAAAAAGTACTAATAATTAATTCTAATTTTGTGTTAATGAAATGTGTGCCTTCGAACTCATTATAAATACTTTGAGTACTTTTTCCGGAAAATGAGTAGATTTCTTTTAAAATTAAGAAACCTTATTTATAAAATTAACCATTCTCTTCTACTTAATGAGTCAAAGTCAAGACTTAAGGCATGGATCATAAAGTAAACATAGACTAGCTTTTTTTTGCGTCAAAGGCAACAGTTTAATTTATCTGTCATTTATTATTTTTTGACTTTTAAGTTATGACTTTAATTAATGTTATATATAATATTTGGTTGTGTACAATGTAAACTGGGGTTCGTGTTGATTTTAAAATGGAAAAATAAATTTTAAAATTAGTTCTATCTGAACTTGAGCTAAAATATCAGTTTTATGTTGTCAAATTAAATACCTATATAATCTTTTATATATAGTTACGTATATGACATAAAAGTAATTAATATAGATATTTAAATAATAATAAAAAATATATAATATATTTAATTAGAAGTTCAAAAATTTCGTCATAATTTTCGTCATCACCTTTCCATTATTATAACTGTCATTAAAATATTTTTGCCATATTTGTTTGTAAACGTAACTTATATGTCATTGAAAAATTTTATTAAAAAACTAAAAAAGAAAAATGTGTCAAAATGCAAAACAATAGAACACGATTAAAATAAAAAAATTTAAATTACTTTTGTAGTTTTAACACGATAATGTTTATAAACAAAGTCAAGTTTTTAAAAAAAGGTCAAACCACTATTTATTTCTAAATAAATATTATGTGCATTTAATAATAAAACAGCTGATTTTATTTAAATACAATTTTTCATATTAAGTAGTATTTGTGTTTATAAAAATTTTTTAACTATAAATATCTTAATTTTTGATATAAAATATTTTTACAAAATTTAAATTTCATTTTTAAAGCTTTCAATAATAGTATAAGTTTCCAAAATCCACCTTCATTTTGTGTAAAAATCCATAGTCTTTACATATAGTTACTCATAATTAAACTTTCTATTGGATTTGTTTATAAAATGGAAACATAAACATTTTAATTATTAATATAAATTAATATTAAATACATCAAATAATTTTATATTAAAAATTGTCTATACTTTCATTCAAACAAACGTCAATTAAATTCCAAAATTTTCTAAATTAAAAGAAAACATTAATAATCTTAAAATATAGGTAACTGTTATTGCATTTAATATCAGCTGATACATAGCTGTATAATACATATGTAATGAATATTTTTACATAAATACATCTTTATTTTTGTTTATGATGTGTTAATTCGATTGAATATGGATTTTTACAATAAATTTGAAATGACTGACAGTTTTTATTTTTTTTTTTTCACCTCACTTTCTTTTGGCAGATTTAATTAAGGTGTAACCAATATTCTACAATAGCGTAGGAATTAAAAAAATAATAATGTTCAAAAAAATAATAATAATAATTATTAAAAATTTAAATAAAAATAGGTGTTGTTATTAAAAAAAAAAATTGGAGAAAATTTTACATGCTTTTAATAATATTACATATATGGAAAATAAAGAGAAGAGATATTAAGAAAATTGAGGTTTTGTAAAATAACAAAGTTCTCAGTAATATTAATTATATGATTTTAATTTTATAAAATTTTTAAAAACTAATTATATATTTTTATTCCATTTCCACCCCTTTCAGGAGAATAGGGCATTTACCAAGCCTATATTTACTAAGTCGTTGATTCCTCGGCTGAAGCTATTGTATAAAATGATGAATATACAAATATTAATTTTGTGCGCCATCTATTATCCTACACAAGAGTTATTTTAAATCTTATCTTATATTACGATATTAACTATTACGACATAATTATACAATTTTACGATATTTTTTTTTTTTTTTTAAGCGCTAACTGTTCAACTGTTAGGCTAATAAGCCTGTCTATACCATAGCTACATGTTGGAACAGGGGGTGATATTATACTCGTGTTATTAGAATTGGTGTTATTGAATTCCACATACAATTTAAACATGAGATAGTACTAGGCCTTATAACATGTAGAAACGTCTTAGATTTTCAATATTTACAATTCTATTTTTTGTTTATATTGTAATATTTTATATTTTACTTATAAGGTATTCTATATCTGTGAGTTATATTATTTAATTAAATTATTTGTTTATATTTTGCATTTGTTTATATTTTTATATTAAAGTATTTTTTTTATTAAAGATTTATAATTATTAATTATTGATTATGCCATTAATTTGAACCCAATGGCGAATGGTAGCTGAGTCGAGTCGAAAACTAGAAAAGTTTTTCACTTTCACTAGAATTCGAACCCGGGCCCTTCCGCATGAAAGGTCGGCACTCAACCACTGTGTCACCCAGCTGTTTGATATGATCAAATGATCTGACCAGGGCTTGAATCCGAGACTATCCACATGAAAGGGGCGTCTTTACCACTACGCCATTGGTCAGATAAATAATTATATGGTATAATATATAATTATATAACATTTTAATTATCTAGTTTTATTAATTATTAGTTTTACACTCATATACTATTCTCTAAGAATGCTTTTAAATGGGTTTTAAAGAGTTGTAACATAATTAGTGAATATTTTTATTTGATTTTTCAATTATAACTCTTTAAATTTAAAAATTTGGGGCCTTATTATTAATTAGAACTTTGTTCTAACTCATGATCCCTCAGATAATAAGCCATGTTTAATAAGATCATAGTCAATAGACCAATTAGATTATCTAGGTCTCTACTTATTCCTCTAAAGTACAATAAATAGTAAGCATATGAAAGCAAATATACAAAATTTATCAAGTTACTTAAAAAATTAATTACAAAAATTTCAAAAGGCCCAATCATTTGCTTGGAAGATGTAATTAATAATTTTTCTTTAATTTTATCACTTTCATTTAATTTAATTTTATCTTTTTAATTCCATAAGTGAAAAATAGTTTAATTTGTAGAATATTATTGATGCAGACACTCTATATTTTTTTTTATGAGAATTGTAATACTTTAAAGTTAGAATTAACAATAATAAAAATTTATTAATTATTCATTTAAAATCTGGCACAGCATACATTTAATGTGATTAATGATGGTGTGATAGAAAACTTGAGGTAGTCTCAGCGATAGATAAAATTTATTACTGAATAATAATTTTAATTTATTTACTTGGAAATCACTTTAATGAATAATGAAGATGGGAAGTTGTAATTTTTTTTTGAGTTCTAACTGGTAATAATTTTATATCATTGGTATATGTGGGAACAGGGGGTCAAATATTATTCCTTTTATTAGAATTGACCTTAATGACATACTATTTAAACATGAGATGTAGTAATTTTATAACATATAGAAACGTCTTAGATATTGAATAGATACAATTCTATTTTTTTTTTTATTGTAATAATTTAATTTTAAACTAAAGGAGGTTTATAAAATGAAATTTTTGGAGTGAATCTTTCCCTTACAGGTAACGTTTCATTAATTTAGATTTACTTTGGTTTTGGTGTGCTAAAATCGCACTTCCTGTAGGAAGTATGCAAAGTTTCAATTGCTGGCTTTCCACTTCCCTCAAGTGAAGTTGATCAAATATTAATGAGAGCAAAAGGATTCAAAGAGTTTAAGGGAGTAAGTGTCAAGGTATACTAATGTGCCAATCTCCTATGCGAAACAAGACATCACCATCAACGTTTATAGAAATAATTATCAACCCTATTGCACTAGTCTAAAGCACGACACTTTAAATCTCTCAAAAGACATTTAAAAGATTTTCTATAATAAAAATATTTTTTTTTAAAAAATGTTATAAATTATATTTTGTGAAAGTAACAATAAAGTATATAATATATAACGTTAAAATACATTTTGTGGCAATAACTTATTTTTTTTTTTTTAATATTTAAATTATTCAATTGTGATTTATTTAATGAGTAACTATAATATAATGTATGTGACCCAGTTTTATACTTTTAAAAAATAATAAAAAGAAATTAATGCAAAATTTTCTCTCTATAAGTCTATAAATTATAAAATAAATATATATTGAAAGTACTTCAATTGTACTCTGTTACATTTTCTTCCCAAGGGTGTAATAATTTATATTTGTAAATAAATAATTTTATTTTAGTACCTCTTTTATTTGTTAGTTGTTCAAATTAACAATATTACCATAAATAAATTAATTATAATGTACTGTAAGGTACTCAATAACACATCAATCCTTTGATTAATTTAGTAAATTTCCTTTCTAAGAAAAATACATTATATGAATTGAAATCGTGTTAAATGAACATGCATTTTAAGTAATTGAGCATTTTAAAATATCGTGCAAATAAAGTCCCGTCTTGAAGGTTCTTAAAAGGTTGTCATGTATTTTCAGTTGAATTAATAAATTATACGTGAAACCATTTTTAACGGCTAACTGTTCAAATATTTGGCCAATAGGCCTTTGTACACAAGTAGTACATGTTGGGAAAAAAGAGAAGACTCTTAATGAGCTCCACATTTAATTCATACATGAGATAGAACTACCGCTTGTAAAAAGTAAAACATTATAGATTTTCACTAAATACAATTCTATTTATTATATATGTATATTGTAATAATTTTGCATTTTAATTGAAGCTATTTCTGTATCTGTGAGTTATATTATTCAATTAAATTATTGATACATTTGGAATAGATTCGGAATTCTTAATCAATAGTAATGCCATTAATTTGAATCCAATAGCGAATGGTGGCTGAATCAAGTCATAAACTAGCAACAACCACTCTAATTAAATGTCGGATCACTAACCACTGTCTACCCCTCATTATCAATAATTTAGAATACAAATTTTTAAAATAAAAAAAACCGTGTAAATCAAATATCGTGTAAATTGAACAATACATTATGTCTATTCACCAATTAGTTCCCCAATTTAATTTCTAAAAGTTAATGTCAAACTATTTTCAAGGATAATTTAATTTAATATATATTTTAGGTAATTTTAACTATAATATTTTTTTTGTTGTATTTTTTTAAATCATTAATCAAAAGAAAATTTATTTCAAGTCATTTAAATATTATAAGTATATACGTCATATATTATATGAATCGTTGTTATGAATATATTATATATATTTATTATAAATGGTTTTGAATGATAGGTGGAACTAAATTTTATGATATGACTTTATTCATAGTGATTTAAGTAAAAAAAAATACATTAAAATTAATTTTGATAGGTTTTTGTACTCGTATTCATTAAAATTAAAAGTACAAAATAAAGAATTATAATCGGTTCTAGAAACTATACAAATGTATTACTAAGTGAAATATAAAATATACATATATATTTTTTATTTATATTTTATATATAACTAAATATTCGAGTAAACAGCTATAATAATAAAACATGATAATTTTATTTTAATACAGTCACACAAAATACCCATTGGGTTCCTTCAGGAATTAATAAAAAAATGGCGGGATTTTTTTTGTTTAGCATTACTGACCAAATTTTGTATATAACTGTTTTTTTATTATTATAACTGATACAGTCACAAAATACGTCCTTACATATGTAACACTAATACACAAAATTCCCATTGGGTCATTTCAGAATTAAAAAAATAATGACGGAATATTAAACCCTAATCTTAGATATAACTGTGTATATTTTTACTATAACTGTTAAAGCTTTTGCAACGGTTTTAAGTATTTTTAAGTAATTATATATAGAAAAGTGTAATATGCAACATTTTTTTAATGCAATGCAATTTATAAAAGAACTCGAAGAATATAAATATAAGAGCAAATGTTTAATATCAGTGGTTGTCTTTTGGTTTCCATAGCGACGGGGTAGATTTCAATATTTGACAGAGACAGTAAAATAGAAAGAGTACTTTTATAAACCCTTAAGGTAATGGGAAATACAGCACAACGTATACTTTTGAAATTCCATTTCAATCCTCATAGAAAATATACTCAAAAATTTCAATACTATTTTTAAAGGTGACGTAGGTAATACTAATGTTCCATAGGTTTGTATTTTTGAAAAACTTAAGTTTTTATAGTTTGTTGTATAGATTGATATGCTACAATTTCGATTTCACTTTAAAAAAATTATGGTTGTAAGTTAAGATGCTGTTGTGTTTTTAAAATAAAACAACCGCTTAAATATCTATAAAAACATCTGATTAAAATGAAAATTTATTTTATGGGTAGTCTAGGTGCAGCTTAAAAACCATAAAGAAAACAATTTAAGCTGCCACATTTCATATTGTATATAATTTGAGTAGGTGATTTTATCTGCACAATTTTTCAATCAAAATATAAAATTAAAATTTTTCATTATGCATTTGGATGAATATATAATATAATATTATGTATTTAGTATAATCGCGATTTAGAATATGTATTTATGGCGGAAAATAATAAGAAGGTGTTTTTCAGTTAAGTTATACTTTTATTGAAAGATCATGAAATTAAAAAATAAATTTGCAAGATAGAAAAAAATGAGATGCAATAATGAGATTATGTTAAAAAAAATTAAAAACCTTTGTAGGGGACTTGATGTTTTGTAAAAATTCAAATATAGAAAAATTGTTACCATTCAATTTATTTTAAATTTAAAGAAAACTGGAAAATAATATAAAAAGTTTGATTAACAGGGTGCTTAAAAAGCAGAGGTGCTTAAAAAGCAGAGAAACAGACCATTACCAGACTATTGAATGCAATTCACCACAAAAGCTTATGGCAACACTAAGTCCACTACCGTTAAATTACTTTAAAAAAAGATATAAATATCGTGGAACCTTTCAGATCCATTTAAATTTCGTGATTATATCATAGTTAACCTGGCAAATTCATAGATCCGTGGATTTGTGATATGTTACTGTCTTCTGAACCCTAAGCTGGCCAGTTAATTAATCAAAGTTCGTAAGAATAACTTTTCAGTACATAATATATTTTTACAAATAAAGATTATCTGAAGATATTTACCACGGGATATTACAAATATTTTAAATAATAAATTTTTGTATCTTAAATTGAGTCAAGGGAGTAATTTTAAGATGAAATTCTTTTACCAGGCCGCAATTACAAAAAAAAAATAAAAACCATTAATTCAGTAATGACCTGTAATCAAATGTGAACCAAATTTACTTAGAATTTTTATGATAATATAAGTAGTCGTAAAATATAGTAAAACTTTGGAATTTTATATATATACCAAATAGGAGTGTCATTAACCCAATTTTTATTCTCAGCTTGTCTTAAGCGATTATAGCTTTTATGTTTTTTTTATTATTACTGGAAAAATTTTTCAAATAATTTCTTGTATACAATTTGGTATGCGGAAATAATTGCAAATTGCAATATATAATAACTACTACTTTTTTGTTGTTGTTGTTCTTATTGTACTATTCTACATACATATTATTTAAAATAATAATAGATACAAACTGTTGCTTTAATTTATTAGGTGATGATTATTAGATGCAGATTATGTTATTTAAGAAATTCTGTAATTTAAAATAAATTAAAATTCCTTAAAATGGTTTTTTTTTGAAAATTTGTCTAACAAAACTATAGAATTTAAGTTTGAAGATTGATTTAACACAATTTTAAAATAATATGTAAATTTGGACAGTTGTATACAAAAGTTAACATATTTTACTGTAAAGGTAGGAACTGTCTGTTCAAACCCAAATTATTTTACTGCAGACATAATCTACTTTAATATAAATTGTTGTTTTTTTTTTAAGAAATTGAAGCCTTGCCTTACATTAAGGTCATACAAGGCACACATTTATAAATTTAGCTTATATTATATATTGGAGGGCTTAGCTTACGTCACCAAGGAGGGCAAGTATTTGTTTCCGTTATTTCCTGTTCAATTATATATATATATATCAATTATATAATATATCTAATAAAAGATATCGTAAAATTGTATAGCTTATATCGTAATATAAAATAAGATTTAATATAAAATAACTCTTGTGTAAGATAATAGATGGCTCACAAGAGCAACATTTGTGTATTCATAATTTTTACAATAGCTACAGTCAAGTAATCAACGGCTAAGTGAATATAATAAACTAAAGAAACTGAAGCCAACTCTAAATAGACTTGGTGAATGCCTTAAATAAAAAAATAAAACGACAAGAGCTTTTTTTCGCACAGCCTTATAATACCTCTCTATTTTATATGTTATTTGTAGCAGGTAAGAGGTTAATTAGAATATCAATATTTTGATTCAATAATTATTACTATTGGTAAGAAACGAGACTAGAAATCAAAACTTCCATTATCACCTGAGACAGTCCTCTGGTGGGAATAGCATTGTTTAAGATAATTAATAAAGTGTGTTACAAAATAAACGAAATATTAAAGTGTCTTTGAAACTGGATATGTTTCACTTAGTCAATTATTAAATATTTTTTTTAAGATCCAATCAAAGATTTCAAAATTCATTGAAAAATTATTAAACTAATTGGCACAGAAAATACCATTGATTAAAATAAAAACAAAAAAAATTTTTAATATTTTTCATAAATTAATATTTTTTTTTTTTAATTTAAAAAATTGTCAAATTAAAATTCTTTGGAAAAAAAATAACAAATAATAATTTAAAAATTCCATTTCATACTCTGAACTCAAAATCAACATTACCAAAATAATATCAAAAGAAGTATTAAATTGAATATGAACACATGTAAAAGAAATCCGGTTGTTATTCTTCTTCATTTATTTTTTGATTGTTTTTTTATACCCTACACCTATAGAATAGGTAAAGGGGTATATTAACTTTGGTATGGTGTTTGTAACCACCTAAAGGAAGCGAGCTAGATATGGAAAAGTATATATATTTGTGATCAGCGTAACCGCCTTAGTCGATATAGCCATGTCCGTCCGTCCGTCCGTCCGTCCGTCCGTCCGTCCGTAGGCACGATAACTCAAAAAATAATGGAGCTATCTTGATGAAATTTTAACTGTAGGTTACTAGGACTGAAAGTACGGCGGGGATTGCATATGGGCGAAATCGGCCCATGAGTTCGGATTCTGGACCTTTTAATCGAATTTAGGCCAAACGAGCATAATTCCGAAACCAATGAAGATAGAACCTCCAAATTTAGTATCAGGATGTCCCTTCCTATTTCCTAAGTGTCTTGTGAATTTGGGTCCCATTGGAGTAGTGGGTCGGGGACCAGCCACACATTTCCGAAGACCTTAAAGCATATCTTTAAAATTAAGAAAGATAACAACTTGAAAAAAGGTAGAAGCTTCCAATTTGCCACAAGGGTGTTCTTTACTATCTCTTGCGTGCTCCCCTAATTTGGGATCAATTGGAGTGGTGGTTCTGTACCCCTCTCTGACCTACCAAGTTTTAAAGGCTTATAATCGAAATGCCTAAAAATAGTTACTTAAAATTAGGATAGACCGTTCAAATTGTGTACAAGGGTTAACTAGTACTATAAGTACAGCGCGGACTATATAAGGGCGAAATCAGCCCAACGGTTCGGATTCCGGACCTTTTAATCGGTGTCAGGGCTAACGAACATATATAAAAAAAGTCACGATAATTCAACAACTAATGAGGCTATCTTCATGAAATTTGTGCTGTAGGTTATTGGTAATGAAACTACGGCGGTGATCACGTACGGTGAGGATTGGACAATGGGTTCGGAACATAGAACTTTATGATCGAATTTAGGCCAAACGAGCATAATTCCGAAACCAATGAAGATAGAACCTCCAAATTTGGTATCAGAGTGTCCCTTCCTATTTCGTAAGTGTCTTTGAAATTTGGGTCCCATTGGAGTAGTGGGTCGGGGACCAGCCACTTAGTTCCGAGGACCTTAAAGCATATTTTCGAAATTAATAAAGATAGTAATTTGAAACAAGTGTAGAAATATGGGTGTTATTTACTATTTCCAGCTCGTCCCCATAATTTGGGATCAATTAAGGTGGTGGTTCAGTACTTCTCTTAAACCCCTTCAAGTTTTAAAAGCTTATCATCGAAATTAATAAAAATTATAACTTAAAATTAAGATAGAACCTCCAATTGTGTTGGATTAACTAGTATTGAAAGTACGTCGGGGACTACATATGGGTGAAATCGGAACACGGGTTCGGGTTCTGGAACTTTTGATCGTTTGTGTAAATAAAAATTTAATAGTGAGGTAAGTAATAATTTCCAAATAAAAAAATATATAATAGTATATAATATAATAATTCATATTATTACTAATTCGGTAATTATATAAATTCTTTTTTATGTTATTTTATGATATGTATATATATACATATATATATATATATATATATATATATATATATATATATATAATATGTATATTTTATATTTATCAAAATAAAAATAATAAAATAGATTTTCAATTTAATAAAAAAAAATTTATTATTTTATAAAACTTTGCGAATGTACCTACCTAAATATTATACACCTCTATGCATTTATTAACTTATAATTATATATTTTGTATGTATTTAATTAATGAGAAGATGTATATATTACATTTACTTATAAAACAAAATTATTTAAAAAATTTTTTAAGTAAAATGTTTTTCTAAATTACAGTTATTATATTATATTTAATTTTTTTTATGTTTGAATTTGCTTTAAATTAAAGATCTAGCACATTTTATATAAATGAGGGTCTAGAACGGAGTGATAGTGTTCCTTTTATCAAATTTTAAACATTAGTCTCAGGTTCAAATCCTGATGGTTGTGAAAGGCACATTTTAATTTTTTAATTTGTTTTTTTTTCATTTTAAATTATTTTTTTTTTTATAAATTTATATTTATAAATTTATTTTTTATGTTATTCTTTATTTTTTATATATAAATTTTCATATATATGAAATAAATTTTTAATTTAATAAATAAATTAATTAAATTATAAAATTATTTTTGCGACTGTACCTCCTAAACATTTTACAAATGTATGGATTCATAAATTCATAATTATTTACTTTGTGTGTATTTAATTAATGAGAAGATGTATATTACACTTACTATTAAAACAAAATTATTTTAATAAAATTTTTTTCCTAAACTACAGTTATTAAAATTAATTTAATTTTTTAAGTTTGAATTTTCTTTAAATTAAAGATCTATCACAAATAATTTTAGAGAGGGTATAGAACGGGGTGATAGTGTTTGTTGTACCAAATTTTAACTATTATATATAGTCTCTGGTTCAAATCCTGATAGTGGTGGATGACAGAATTTTTTTTTTTTTTTAACTTAAATGTTTTTTTTTATATATATTTATTTTTTTTAATGTTATTCTTTAATTTTTTATACCCTACACCTATAGAATAGGTAAAGGGGTATATTAACTTTGGTATGGTGTTTGTAACCACCTAAAGGAAGCGAGCTAGATATGGAAAAGTATATATATTTGTGATCAGCGTGACCGCCTTAGTCGATATAGCCATGTCCGTCCGTCCGTCCGTCCGTCCGTAGGCACGATAACTCAAAAAATAATGGAGCTATCTTGATGACTGTAGGTTACTAGGACTGAAAGTACGGCGGGGATTGCATATGGGCGAAATCGGCCCATGGGTTCGGATTCTGGACCTTTTAATCGATTGAAGGGCTAACGAACATATATAAAAAATCACGATAACTCAACAACTAATGACACTATCTTCATCAAATTTGTGCTGCAGGTTACTAGTAATAAAACTACTTCGGGGATTGCGTAAGGTCGGGATTGGACCATGGGTTCGGAACCTAGATCTTTTTGATCGAATTTAGGCCAAACGAGCATAATTCCGAAACCAATGAAGATGGAACCTCCAAATTTGGTATCAGGGTGTCCCTTCCTATTTCCTAAGTGTCTTGGGAATTTGGGCCCCATTGGAGTAGTGGGTCGGGGACCAGCCACACATTTCTGAAGACCTTAAAGCATATCTTTAAAATTAATAAAGATAACAACTTGAAAAAATGTAGAAGCTTCCAATTTGCCACAAGGGTGTTCTTTACTATCTCTTGCGTGGTTCCTTAATTTGGGATCAATTGGTGAGGTGGTTCAGTACCCCTCTCAGACCTACCAAGTTTTAAAAGCTTATAATCGAAATTACTAAAAATAGTTACTTAAAATTAAGATAGACCGTTCAAATTGTGTACAAGGGTTAACTAGTACTATAAGTAAAGCGCGGGCTGTATAAGGGCGAAATCAGCCCATGGGTTCGGATTCTGGACCTTTTAGTCGGTGTCAGGGATAACGAACATATATTAAAAATCACGATAACTCAACAACTAATGAGTCTATCTTCATGAAATTTGTGCTGTAGGTTATTGGTAATGAAACTACGGCGGTGATTACGTACGGTGAGGATTGGACAATGGTTTCGGAACTGAGAACTTTTTGATCGAATTTAGGCCAAACTAGCGTAATTCCGAAACCAATGAAGATATAACCTCCAAATTTGGTATCAGGGTGTCCCTTCCTATTGCGTAAGTGTCTTTGAAATTTGGGCCCCATTGGACTAGAGGGTCGGGGACCAGCCACTCAGTTCCGAGGACCTTAAAGCATATTTTCGAAATTAATAAAAATAGTAACTTGAAACAAATGTAGAAGCTTCAAATTTGGCACAGGGTGTTCTTTACTATTTCTTCCGTGCCCCCCTAATTTGGGATCATTTGGAGTGGTGGTTCAGGACCTCTCTTAGACCCCCAAATGTGTAAAAGCTTATCATCGAAATTAATAAAACTAGTAACTTAAAATTAAGATAGAACGTTCCAATTGTATACAAGGGTTAACTAGTATTGAAAGTATGACGGGACTGCATATGGGCGAAATCGTACCATGGTTTCGGGTTCTGAAACCCATGACAAGTTCAAGGACTAAAAAACATATATCTTAAAAACACCATAACTCAAAAAATAATGCCGGTATTTTGATGAAATTTAAACTCTAGGTTCCTAGTAATGAAAGTACCATGCGA